>JAUZNJ010011945.1:0-17798 GCA_034780135.1 Jordanella pulchra
TGAGGACACATCACCTGTAACCCTGTTTCTGGACTCTGTGTTAAATAAACCTCTTGTTTTCCACTACAACCTGGTTCCGCCTCTGCCTCACCACCCACCAAACAACCGCATCATGACAGTTTGCAGTAAGTGGGTGTGTTGTGAGTGATCTATGAAATTCCGTGAGTGACTGATAAGACACCCAAAACCGGTTCCGTTTTGCCTAATTTAAAAAAGCAAATTCCGTGCACTACTGGCAGTTTGAGAGTGGCTGTGACAAAAAGAAGTTCTACACTACGGAGGTGGAAGTAATAATTATCAATATTTAAAAAAAAACAATGGTAATGATAATAATAATAAACTTTACCTAAGTATCTTACAGTGCTACAAACAACAATAAAAAAAATCATAACAATAATAAAATTTGAAGTTTTCTGTCCTTGTCTTGCAGAATCTTTCTCTTTTGTCTGTAATGGTATCAAGGCATCCTTTGTGGAACAATGAAGGCCTAAATTTTTTTTCAGAGTTAGCACCTGGCATCCCTTCAAACATACCAAATATAAAAACAAAAACTGTGCCAACAAACATGAAATACACACAAGTCTTTTAAAGGACAGGCCTACAGGGTTTAAGTGGCCGACTTGACCTCACAATTTCCAAGATCTCACTTTTAAGAAGAATTTGAAATTACAATTCAAATCCATGGAGACCCTAACTTGCTTATTACTGGATGCAAATAAACTGCTGACAAGATTTAGGTGAAATATACTAGTTGTGTAACAGTGTATGCATATCAAGATCGGTAGATCCATATCTCCGGCTCAAGTGGTGGGAGGCATACAATCTTTTTTATTAGTAGTAAGGTTTCTATAGTCTATATAGATGTTAATAATATTGTTGGCTTAGGCTTAACTACTTTTTTGTCCAGTACCACTAAAAACAAGTTTAGAAACACTAGGCATATCACGAGGAAATAATGATTGAAAAAAAAATTAGAGCAAGCTTTCTTTTTTATTCGGACTGAATTGGAGGAAAATTACCATATAAGACAAGAGCTGAAGCGAATAATCATTGAGACTAATTACAAAAGGGTCTTTTGGTAAACTGAAACATAATAGGTATTCAGCTGTACATGTTTAATGTCACTGTAACACATCCCTTCATAAGCATGCATATACATGCACATATACCCATACAGAATTTAGCACAGAGACATATTTCTCTCATTCTATGATGAAATCTTGCCCCCTCCAGCCCCAGTTGCAATTATCAGCCTTGGTGGGACATATCAATTTGCCATCAGGATGTTTAATGCTAACAAGAAAATGACTATGAAGTAGAAAATAACACACAAAGTTGCCATATTAACATAATGAAAAATGAAAATGTAAATGGTTCATGCTAACCCCTATTGGCATGTATGGGTGTACATTTTTGATGACTTAAGTAAAACATGGTACAATTGTCACAGAGAAATAAAGCACCATTATCACAGTGCCAGTCAGAAACTTACATTCACTTATCACTGTCATGCAGTGGGGTGTATGGCCACCCCTTAGTCATTCATTGGCCACTTCTGCCATATGATTTGTTGTTCCCATGTCAATGTACTAGTCACCACTCTTTAGTGGAATGTCAAGCAATAAAAACAAGGCTTGAAAGGGTACCATAAGAAACACACCGCATTGTGAGATTCAACAAAGCTGTCTAAATATTTGGTTCTTTTGTTTTTAAAAAGTAAAACACATAATGAACATGTTCGGTGTGATTAACTGTCAGCCTTGGTCACTGCTGTTGATTGCTTTAGTTAACAAATAAAAAAATCAGATGAGATTTTTTAGTTTTCCAACATGGAAGCAAAGCTAACGTGCTTGGATCTCTGACCTAATAAATGCACATAGAATAACCAGGATAGCAGCCAAAAGACGTCCAAATTTTACTTCTATTGCCATATCTCCTTCTGTGAATGTGCCCACAAACTCTTAAGTTTTAATAAAAACCTATTATGCCATTTTAGTGATAGCTTAGCAGCTCAGAATGGTAAATAAAGCAAAATTAAATAAATAAAGAAACCGAGAAATTCAAATATTCTGGACCCACCCACAGTTGCTTGGTCAATTAGCCCTTAGAGACTCAACATTACAAATTTTTGTACTGCTTTAAAACTAACTTTTTTAGACGAGGTAAGAAACAAAATCAGCTTTGGAGAATTGTGGCAGGTCATGTTAATTCTTTGTCCAGTTATCATGCTCATATGGTTCAGTTTCATCAATCACAGAGATTTTTTTCAAGATATCAAACCTTTAGAACAGAGACTAGCTTGTGTCGGACAGTCATTCACCTTTCTCTATAGTGTGGTCCATTTTTCAAGCACTTTGAATTACCTCTCAAATCAGCAATTCAGCTCAATTTCAACTCAGTTTGTTTGTACAATACAAATTCCCAACATATGAAATCTCAAGGTACTTTACAAAAGCAATCAATCACATAGTCAGAGTGTTAAAAGTTGTCTATCTCAGGAAAACCTGCTGATTGCATTGGCTCACTGACTTTGCAAAGCTCGCTCCTCCTGGATGGAAATGTGAATGTACTCATTCACTTACATTGTGTATTTAAGTATTCAGCAATCCCTCAGGGACATACTTTTGTACTATCTAAACAAAAGCTGTTGCTCAGGGAAATGTCAACTGCAGCCCATAACGCATTGCAAGATCATGTGCCCTTTCAGGCCCCACTGTAGAAGATGTAGCTTTGATTTAGATTTAGAAGATCAGTAAAGACACAGACCACCAAAGGACACAATGCAGTTCTCTCACATTTTATCCTGCTGCACAGAGGACATATTCAAAGATAAGCCAAAAAGATAGATATTGCAGATATTTTATAATTTGTCTCATAGTTTTGTTTTATCCAAACAGGTTTAATATTATATGTGAGGACTTAAATATATGCATTTAAGTATGATAGTAGTATGGTAGGCTTCCTCAATAGTTTCTGCACACTAACCTCTTTGTTTCCTGTAAGGATACCAGTTTTGGTCTGATTTACTTAACTAGGAGAAAACATAAAGCAGGCTAATAAAGCTAGAAGGAATCACTTCTACTAGACTACTGACCACTGAAAGTTGCTCAACCACATTAAAAATCTGTACAAGTTTTGTCAGTGCCAGGAAACCAAACAGCTTTCCAGACAGTCAACTTTCCAGACAGAATTATGACGCAAGAATATAAATATATCTATATATATATTAATGGTTTTAAAAATGTGGGCTGCACGGTGATGTAGTTCATATCACTTTTGCCTTGCAACAAGAAGGTTGTGGGTTTGATCTCCAGCCCAGGGTCTTTCTGCATGGAGTTCACACGTTTTCCCACAGTCCAAAAACATTACTTTTAGGTTAATTAACTTCTCTAAGCTGTCCTTAGGTGTGAGTGTGTTTGTAGATGGTTATGTGTCTCTGTGGGTTTCTGTGTTGCCTTGAGACAGACTGGCCTCCTGTCCAGGATGTACCCCTCCTTTCGCCCATAGACTGCCGGAAATAGGCACCAACTCTGACGCGACCCTGACAGAGTCAGCGGGAAAAGATGGATGGTTTAAAAATGTGTGTTGTTTTTCTGAAAGTTGCTATGAACCATTTATTCAAATACTGGGAAAAAAGTTTTTGTATTTATTTGAGATTTTGAGCGTGCCTATATGTGGCATTGGGTTAAAAGCGACCATGTACTCAGCTCTTATATCTAAAATGGTTTAAAGTATGTTGATTCATCACCTCAGGTTGAAAAATAGCGCAGTTGAACTACATCATTTATATTTCCCAATTTATATGGGCTATAGATGAATGCAAGCATTTGACTGACTGTAAGTTTGTAAGAGCTGGGGTTATTAGTTATCTACTTATCACTGAGATGAGGCTAGTTGAACCCTTACCTGGCTTATTGTATAAAAGTATTAATATCCATAGTGAAAAGATAGAGGTTTTGGAAGATGGAAAGTCCTACTGCTAATACATTTTCTTACTGGCTTGAGCTCTCACTTATGTTTACCTCTCTTGAGGCAGTGTTGCTGAAAATTGGTAAGGGAATTGAGTCCTGGTTTGGGAACACACTCCTAACGGTCTTGAATAGTTCCCCCTCAGGCTTCAATTCCATGGTATCTATCAAATTCTAAATTAAAATTCACCTCTCAGCCTGTGAAGGTTTTCTTTCCTTCGCTTTTTTTGGAGTTTTTGTGCAAGGTTGACATTTTTAACAATGTTTTTTCTTCTTTTTTAACCTGTCTTTGCACATTTAATGAACTGGAAGTCAAATCAGATAATTAGCAGAAGTTTCTTGCCAAAGTTAGGCCCTCTTTGACAGTGGTAAAATAATTAGAGAACAAAACTGAGAGACAAAAAGACAGCAGGTAAGTACAATACATGTAATACTCTGAAAGTTGAAGCCAAAAAAGAAATAGATTAAAAAACATTCTGACAGAGCTGCACATCTGGATGGTTGACACAGTTATAGATTATGTTTTCCACCCAGGCAGAAAAGAAGGAAACACTGAGGTAATAGCTTCCTTTTTCTGACCTGGCCAGATAACACCAATACCCATCACTCCTGTCATCATCTCCACCTAAGCACTTGGAACATTCATCCACAGAAACCAGCACAAAATGACAGAGCTATCTTCAGAGGGAAAGAAAAAAAAACTTTATTGGCTTTCTCCTGACAACTTATTGCAGAACTTATTGCACAACTTTTCTGTAAGGTGATGCAGTGGGGGAACAACTCAGTATGGTTTGGCAGGAGACAAAGCGACATGCTCATGTGACAACCAAACACATATTGTACCATCATGATCTCTTGGGACCGAAGCTGATGGAGCAAGATAAATATGTGATCTCTTGCTGTCAATCTTTCACGCAATAAGAGCCAACAGTGTTGTTAACATTCTCTCTCTGCTCTGATTGAGTAGGTTCATTCTCATTTCCTTCTGATTTTTCTGTGTGCGCGCCGAGTCTTCTGTTAGTTATGGTAATTGCCTCTAGACCCCCCACAGATTGCGATCCTTTCCCAGTTGGATGCCTGTGAAGTTGTTTGCCCAAGGAGATGAGTCTGTGTGGGTTTGTGTGTGCCTGGGTGTGTTTACTGTGTGCTGATACAATGTGTTAAAAATCTTTAATGATGCTGCACACATGCATTTGAGTGTGATTATGTGTATCTGCAGGCTGAATTCCCAATTCTCCAAACTCTCAAAGTGAAGAAAGAAAATATTTCATCTCAGTGCTGTCATATATCGATTATTCTCCCTTTTATTCCTTCTGTTTTTGATCCTATTAGCAAAGCAGAACCTGTGGGGAAGAAATGAGACTTTCTTTTACATCAGGTTCACCTCAGTAAATTACATGTTATGAATTCAAAAAGGTAGTTGATAAGTGCCTTTGACTGAAATGATTATGACAAAGTCAAATCCCTTAATGCCAGTGTTGCTAGAAGACCTCTAGCTTTATAAATTATGTAATTTAATTCTGATTTACGATTATAATCGAATCATTTACCACTATGTAACTAAGCACTTATGGATAAAATCAAGAGTACAATCCCTCTATACTTCTCTACACTTTGAGTTGATCTATACTTATTATATAGGTGCTGCTTTAAAGCAGATGCAAATGCAACACTTTCGATGGGTTAAATTTGTGCAATTAAATTGAAGAAAGGGGTTTTAGAACACATTGATAACTCTGTGCTCAACCGATGCAGGGGAAAATAGAGAAAAAAAAATAAAATTTGGAAAACAGAGGTAATCTTTTTGTGTTGCCCCCAGCTAATCAAATTGTTCAGGGTAAGGGAGTTTGGCTTCTACATAAAAAATAAAAGTAAAATGCTTTAGTAAAATTCTTTGACCAAACATCTGTAAAACTGAATTTTTACCCTTAAACCTGTACTGAGCTAAAGGAAGCTTCAATTCCTTGCGTTAGAAAGTCCACTAAAGTTGATTACGTCCTTGCACCCCTTTCATCTATTGTGGATCACACTATTCTCCTTGGCTCTGTCCCCTTTGATCAATCCACAACCCCCTCTCACTCTATCTATATATATATTTTACAACTGACCTTTCTAACTATGGTTGACACAACCTCACCTTGTACTTAGGGACCTCATCTCTCTCAATCCCCCCCTCTTGATTGTAACTACATCTGGCCTGGCATTCTGTTCAGTTCTGACACTGTCTTTGAGGGGGACAACGGCTGGCCTGCTACTGCCAGCACCGTTATGTTCATCCTCTACATAGATTTAACAATTGTTCCTGTCTTTCATACACTTAGTCTATCTTTCAGTAATTAATTCTCTCTTAGACATATTGGCTGAGATTTTACTGACTAACTCTATGTGCTCTCTGTCATCTTCTGGACTTGAATACAGGCTTCGAGCTCATCTGCTTGGCTGTGTTTCTCTCCTAGATAAAGCCAATTCAGGAGCTACAACAGCAATTAGTCTTCTAATACTTCTGTTTTCCTCTTGTATGTATAATCAAACATCCAGCCTGTTGAAGCAGAGGGCCATTTACACTGAACCTGGTTCTGCTGGAGGTTTCTTCTTGGTAAAAAGGGGCAGATTTCTAACCAGCAAAATGCATTGAGTCATTGACTTGTCGAATTTACTCCTCCTGAATGAGGATGTAGCAATAGCAGACTTTGTGTTGTTGGCAATTGCTCATTGTGAGCATGCATCTTTTTTTAACCTATCGATCTGTATGAATTAATTGAATTAAATCTATGAAGTCCATTTAGATGGTATGTTATTTATAGTTGCTACATAAATAAACTGTTTGAGTTTGATCTTCCCTGCAGTTCAATTGCAGGGGAAAAAATCCAGAATTCGGTTAAATATTTTGATAAAAAAATTCAGCAACACCTTCTTTGCTTTCTATACGTACATTAGCATAGAAAATTTAATTATTTACTAAATCATGCTGCAATAGATTTAAGGCCATATTAAATTTCCTTGGAATGTATATCAGAAATTTGAGCAATTTTATTAACCCTCACATGCTCCATGCTACAGATTTTACAAACATGTAACTCAAATATCACAACAGTAACCCAATTATAGCTTCACTTTATCTCATGCTACAATACATTACCTATACTATATTGACACTGCACATCTAAACTTAGCTTGGGCTGCAGAGTTGCCAGAGTTTATGAAAAATAATAACTATTGAAATTCTAATAAAAAGTGACCAATTCTCTACTGATCAACAGTAGAAGACAGAAGTTTTATACCTTTCTTCTCAAAGCCCATTAACATGTAATAGGATTTTCACATTTCACATTTAGAAAAACTTAAATTTCATTTATAAAATTCACAGCCAAAGAAAAAAATTTTTTTACACATTATGTTTTGTGCAACTGTAAAAGGATTGTGATGAAGACTCAACAAAGAACCAAGCATTAACCAGGCTGGCTTTAAAAAGTCTATTTCTGATCAAGTATGCCCAAGACTGTGCCATTATGAATTAGAGCAAATATATTAGTGTTACTCAAAGTCATAAAGAGATTATTCTATATTCTCTGGAATATCAAGAATTCATTGCAAATCCACACCTGGCTGGCACATCTCCAGGTAAGTTATCTAAATTTGACCCATTGAAAACAAGGGGTTCCTGCCATTACTCTAGCTACAGCAAAAAACTAAATGAATAAAATAAAGAAATCTCAGTACCAATCAACACTCTCCAAAAAAAGCTAAACCACAAACAGCAGTAAGATGCCAAAACTCATTTTTAACAAATTCCCTAAAGGACTCTTTTTTTTTTTTTTAGAGCTCATTGAAAACCTGCACAGCCTCAAAATGGTAGATATAAGCTGGTTGTTAAATCAGGAGAAGTTATTAGTTTTTCAAACTTCCTTTTTACAAAATAAATGTCCAAAATAAGAAACTTAGAAGATTTGTATTATGCTTTTATTCCATATTGTTTTAAGTCAGCTTATCACTGCTTTGGGTGGAAATTTACACAAATGTTCCTAGAGCTGGAAGCAACTCCAACATTTTACCCATTTGTTTTGAACATATGTTATTTTTATTCCCCTATTTTCAGTACTGGTTTAATCCTTGCAGAAGCAGATGGGATACAGAGATATTGGTGTGTATCTGTAATGGTCATCAGATTGGTTTTGGTTGATAGATTAACACTGGACATACCTCAAGTCCATCAACAGGCAACATACAATACATAGGAACAACTAACCACACAACCACAGACACACAAACAAGACACACACAGACTTGTCTCACTATCCTTGCAATTCCTTTCCATTGATTTCCAAACATTTCTATAGCCTAACTGTGAATCTTACTTTAAACCTAACCAATATGGGTTCATACCTATACACCCAGGACAGGATGCCAGTCTGTCGCAGACAAGCAGTTTCATCATAAGAAATATACTTGAGGTATAAAGCTAATTACTTCACTTGCAAAGTAAAGACATTACCCATTCATTTCCCTCAAAAAGAAAATAAAATAGAGCAAGCAGCACTGTGTGTCTTTAAAAAAATCCAGCTTTTCAAAAATGCTCCTTCTTGAAATTACAATGGATCAACTTTGCTTGTGTAAAATTGGGGGGCTGCCCTTGTTTGAAATTTGACTGCTCGCGGCAAAACGCACATACAAAAAGAAAGAACACATAATATACTGCATGAATTTAAAGTCATTTATTGCCTAAAGACACTTAAAAGTCAAATACCTCTAAGCAGGGGTGCTTATCTGAATCATCCAGACACAACTCTCACAATTCTGCTTACTAAATGCTTGTATTAATTTTCTGACAGTTTCTCTTACGGTCTTTGGAGATATTTCAACAAACTGCACAAAATAATATGATAATGGAGCTTAACATTTAGAGAGCAATATTTTGTAAAACATTTCAATGATATATTTTTTCAACATTTTAGTCCATTTTAATTTATCACTTTCAAATTTAAAGTACCCTTAAAGACGATTAATTCCTTTTGCTTCAATTATCACTAAATGTGTCTTATTCAAACTTCCAGAAGCTGAAGGCTGCCACGACAAGTTGTAGTCTGTTGCAGGGCAATGACAGACATGTGAAATAAAAAGTAATGCTTCCAAATACACTCACTTCTCAGGTAAATTAACAATCTCTAATTAGATAAATAAACCGATGCACAAAATGACTTTCGTGGATATATATATAGATATATATATATATCTATATATAGATATATATGTATGTATATATATCTATATATAGATATAGATATGTAGATATATATATACATACATATATATTTACACGGAGGTGTTATTAGCCCTACTATGTAAAGAAGTGTCCTTGCTTACCCAAGATTGTCCTTGACGTGCTTATCAGTGTACCAGGGTGAATAAAACAGGTTGAAATATATCATGAAAAGTGCTGTGTGTGAACTGCTGATTGAGAGACATGTTGTAAAGCTGTAGATGAGGTCCATAAAACTGAGAGGCATTCACAGTTAATTATGCCTAAACACTCATGGGATCTCCCCATTTCCCCACTCTGTCAAAGTCCTTTTCACAAAGCATTGGCAGTATAACTGGGCCATTTATAAAGCTGCTGTCATATTGTTTCCTATCCTGCCATGTATGTTTCTGTATTGAAAGCAAGCGTTAAGTGGGTATAACTGTGATAAAATTAATTGCATTTTGGTTAAATCAATTCATGTTGTGTCTCTGAAGCATTGCCTTCTGTTTTGCACAGTGTTTATGTATGGGAATAGATAGTGCAGAGATTACAGAGCTTCTACTTTTCTGCAACATCATTGATTCTTTTTATGTTTCTTTTTCTTCTGATTAGACTTCACTAGGTTAGACTCTATTGGTTCAATGGTTCAATGTATTTTCATGCAGTAAAAAATAATGTCTGCATAGAGATTGAGAAATGGAAGTATTGAGACTTGTCTGGAACATTTGCTTAGTACTTCTGTACAATTTAAAGCAGATAAGCAGTATTTACTTCTGAGTTTTAACACTCATATTAGAACTTTTCTGTAAGAGGTCTGCCTGCAAATCCACTCATCATCCTGGGCCGAACACTAACACTCATATCTCTCTCTAGAAGAACCACCTACTGTGGCTGATCCCTGCTGCCGCTCCAGTTCATAACATTGCTCAAAATACACTGTTAAACTTTTGTCTCGTCTGGCTCAAATTTTGGGTCCTCAGTACAAACGCGTTACAGTTTTCCACGAAGGGCATGGAGATGAGGCCAACCTGAGGTACACCAGCTTATGGCAGAAAATAATATTTTAGTTCTTGTTAGCATGTTTTCCTGTGGGATTCAGATTATGTTTTTTTTCAGTTTTTTTTTCTAAATAACATTATCACATTCCATCATAAGTACTTTTCTTTCTTACATGTGAAAGTTAATGCCAGCAGATCTGGTTTGTTCTATAAAATGGTTTGTAGATTTCATGCAGCACAGGAATGAGGCATCTTTCCTGAGCGGCAATCTCTCTCTATATAGCTCCTCTTTGCCCTACTGAATATGTTGTGATTTTTGACATTGAAGCCAGCACCCAAAGAGACATCTACGTATTCATGTCTATGCCTGCAACTAGGAAGAAAGCATCAGAGGTGGGATTTCCTGAAAAGTAGCCAATTACATCCAGTTTATTGTCTCAAGTTGGTCACATCCTCAAGGTGACAAGAGTTGACATGATCGCAGGGAAACAGGTCCTGTTCGTTTTAAATTAAACTGCTCATATCGGCATTTATTATGTGTGTTCATTTTTGGCAAAATTCAGATTTCATAGTCATGAACCCAGTGCTCTGTAGTATTTCAAAGTTCCACCTCTGCTTCCACCAAGGATTTCACTAGCCCATAGAAATTCAACAGGGAAGCTTGTTTCCACAGCATTTAAGTGCATCCAGTTGCTACACTCAAATGGCTCAGAAGTGCAGGGCAAAGCCATCCTGAAAATGTACATCCTCATTATCTCTTGCAGACCCTTTAAATTCGCCAAGTGCATCCACCCTGACAATCTTTTTACCATGTTCTTTTTTTCAGTTATGGCTTAGTGTTGTTGGGGACCCAAACGTAGAGGTGAGGGCAGCTGCAGCATGTTAAGAGGAATAATTTTATGAAAGGCACTGGCCAGGAAAAACAATGTAAGGGATTTGACATGGAGTAACTAAACCAAGGAGGGGGGTGTGAACACTGGATGCCACACAGGTAAATAAATGAGCAGATGGAAAACCACTGTTGAAGAGCAGGAAATTGAGACACTGAGATGCAATTAACACTAACAATCTTAAACAAAGGAATAAATGAAACATGAGATGCTACAGTTGAAACAAACTAATCAACCTAAAGTTTTTGCAGCTTACAAGAGGTATGTGTACAAAACTGCACATGCATCAGTCACTCCAAGTTATCTTGGTGCAAGCTTTAGTTATATACACCTGGTTAAGCGACCTACTACTAGTTGGTAATAAAACGTAAATGTTATGATCTGTGGTCCTTTGTTGTGTTTTTGAAGTTTCTGTTGTCCCTGTGTCGTCCTGTCCTCCCCTGATTGCTCCCAGGTCTGTCCTGTTTCCCTGATTTCCCCTCTGTGTATATAATCCCTCCTGTGTCTCTTTGTCTTGGTCGGGTCCTTGTCTTGTATTGTCTCTGATCGTCTGTTTTCTCCTGAGTTCCCTGTGATCCTCTGTGATTATTGCCTCTCGTATGTCCAGCGCTACCGGTGTAAACCCTGGAACCTGTTTAGCCGTGCTGCCTGGTCTGAGGACTACATCTTCTGTTAACTACATTCTGGACTAGCTCTCCAATAAAAACATCATTTCTCACAACAACCTGTTTCTGCCTCTGCCTCACCACCGTCTAAAACAACCGCCTCCTGACAGTAAACCTAAAATCTATCTTAAAATTTAAAAATTTATCACCTAACCTACCTGTATTTAAAATCTATGCTCTAAGTAAAGCACGTTTGATGGAAAAAAGAGAATTCACCAGTGCCTGGGTTGCCTAGTTAGATCGATATTATATACAGTATACAGTAGCTCTGCAGAGTAGGGTAGGTTATCTAACCTACACAAAAAATAACAACTAACAAGCTCAATCTTATCTTACCATCTGTTACAGACTGTTGGGCAGATTGAGATATGGTGACATGAGACGTTCCTCCTCATATATTTTAACTAATGAAGACCTGACATTCTGCATATTACTATTCAGTGGCTAATTGAGGAGAACTTAAGTCTCTTCCCTTGTTTACAGCACTGACTTGGCATTTGTGTTATTTCAATTTTTTTTTTCTGTGAAAGATACCATGAATATGCAGGGCAGTTGAACTGTGTAGACTTCTGACATCAATTTTCTTCATTTATGAGTGTAAAGGCTTAAAATGTTTTGCTCTTAAGCAAAATTATACCATGTGTATTTTTCCACTTCAGTAGCCAGTTTAACCAAAGATGGCCTTTTGTACTTTTTTATTAAGGTTAAGACTACAAAAAGCACAAATGCAAGTGGAGTTTTCGTGAAAAATGTAATCTATAAGGTAGTGTTTTCATTTTAAATTCAAATGAAGGCATTTATCTTTAGAATTGTTAACAATAAATAAGAAAACAAATAATGTATAAACACACATTTAAAAAAGATTCAATAAAAGATAAATGCATAGAAATACAAGATAAAGATTTTTCGATAAATCGCAGAAAACCTCTCTCTATGCCTAAGTTACACCCTGTATTATATAGGTTATATTGTCAAATGTATTTCTACACCTGCCTTGACTCGCATATGTGGCATCTCAACCCCAAACCATGGGGGTTCAATATGCTCGATATAATGTCCGTCCATGCTTTGCAGCTAGAACAGTTTCAACTTTTCTGGGAAAGCTGTCCACAAGGTTTTGGAGCGGATCTATGGGAATTTTTTGCCATTCTTAAAAAAGCCCTTTTGTGAGGTCACACATTGATGTTGGACAAGACGGTTTGGCTCTCAGTATCTGCTCGAATTAATCCCACAGGTGTTCTATCTGTTTAAGATCAGAACTCTGTGCAGGCCCGTCAGGTTTATCCACACCAGACTTTGAAACTTACATCTATGGACCTTGCTTTGTGCACTGGTGCACAGTCATGTTGAAAGAAAAGGGGTCAGCTCCAACGTGTTCCCAAAAAAGCAGGAGCTTAGAATTGTCCAAAGTGTCTTGGTATGCTTGGTATGAGTTCTTTTCAGGAGTTCAGTACAGGCGTACTTTACACCAAGGCATCCAACGCTTTGCATTGCAATTGGCAATGTATGGCTTGGATGCAGCTGCTCGACCATGGAACCCCTTTCCTTAAAACTCTGCACACCGTTCTTAAACTAATCTGAAGGCCAAATGAGTTTGAAGGTGTGTAGGGACTAACTCTGCAGAAAGTTGGTAAGCTCTTCACACTATGAGCTTCAACATCCCCTAATCCCAGTCCATCAGTTCACGTAGTCCACCACTCCATGGCTGTAAAATATTTAGATTTGAGAAAATTTCACAACTATATTTCTTGCACAGGTGGCATCCATTCATAGTTCCCCGCTGGATTTCACTGGACTCCTGATAGCGACCCACTTTTTCACAAATTTTGTAAAAACAGTCTACATATATAGGTGCATAATTTAATACACCTTTGTTCGTGGAAGTGATTGCAATGTCTGATTCCAAACATTTGGATGGGTGAGCATTTGGCCATATTGTATAAACTGGTTCAATCATGCCAGGCATGCGAAAAGTCGATTCTCTAGGGCCAGTGCCCTGCAGGTTTTAAAGGTTTTCCTGCTTCAGCACAGCTGATTTCCATTAATAGCTGATTAACAGGATTTTCCTAACTCCAATCATCACAATCATCTGTGCTGAAGCAAGAATTCCTCTTGAAACTGCAGGCCCTTGAAGACCAACTTGGGGCACACCTGAATTATTTAGGCACTTTGACCATCTTCTCGAAGACCAACTTGGGGCACACCTGAATTACTTAGTCACTTTTACCATCTTTTGTAGTGATCAAGAAGCTGCTTGCATTATTATGGTAGCTATTTCACTATTCCATTTAGCTACTTTAGAATGCAATTTATTTGGTTGTTTTCCTTAAAATCAAATGCTGAGAATGGCTGAGGTCAGGGTTTTATGTAGGCTACTGTATATTAGAACTTTAATATAGGCTTACCAAAATAGTGATGATGTGGAAAGGGATCAGTGTTGTGGAACACCCAGATTCATCCAGCTTTCACCTTTCTAAACCAAATTTTTTCTTCTAAACTACATTTTCAACATGCGATTATCGGCCATTCTAGTGAAAATATATATCATCTGAAAATAAATCTCTATTGTTAGCCTAAATCAGTCAACTGCAGATGTTCACTAAGACAGACTGACCAAATCCCAAATTATATTTCTCCTGACGAATGGTAAGGGTAGATAAGTAAAAAGCTGTAATATATATTTCTTTATAAAATAGTCCTAATGATTGCAGCGGTGTGACTGGTGTTATGTTGTTCTCTTTTGCCTAGCCATTATCACTTCTAGTGCAGTCGTTTTTCCCTCAATCTCTTCTTCATCTTTTCAGCCTTTGGTTACAATAGTTGGCGTTAGAGACCAGTAACTTGATGGATTGACATCTCAGTCAGAGCACTTTTAGGTGACTTTACTCAAACAAGAAAGACTGACAACTTAGATTGTACAGTGTCATGCATGTTGCTATTGCAATTGTATGATGTTAATCTTGTGCAACATGTTCACTCGCTGTACTAAATTGGAAATTGTACTTTAAGTACCTGGCTTGTGATGAAGGGAAAAAGCTGATGTTGTTCCAGAGTGGTCAAAGAATCACCAAAGTCGTACTTAAAGATGGCAGAAAGGGTTTTGACAGTTGAAAGTAAAGCAAAGTGAACATAAAAATTGACGTGATTGAAGTGTATACCAAGAAAATTAAAAGCGTCTGAATAGAACTTTACCCTCTGTCTTCCCTGATTAGTCAGTTGATTACAAAAAATGCCATTAAAAGGAAGGTGTTCAAGGTTTTTTTTTCAAAACCCCTATAAGATTGGCTCCTTTTGCCAAATCACTTACAAGACAATAAAAACATAAGACTCTAGGTTTTGCTCCATTTAGAAATGTCATATCTCCACAGCCAGAGTAAGACAATCTCCATTCATTTCCTTCAGTTTCCAAATTCCCTACAACTCCTGAACTCATCAAACTCTTATTCTCTGCAGTACAAGTGTTTCAGTTTGCCATCTCTCCGAGCCATTCCCAGCACCCTGATTCTATAGATCTGTTAACAAAAAAATTCTTAACATCATCCTGGTCTCCTGTGGTGTTCTGCATATGGGCTATGGCTAAACCCATCATGACATGTACTTAAATAAAGAAAAGTGCAAGAATTTATTTCAGATAAGAAAACTGTGTTTCATCACATTTTTTTCATCAATGCAACAAAAAAAAAATCACCCTTAACACTACTCTGAATTATACCACAGGATCCCCACCCACCCCCTAGCCCGAAAAGACCAACATCAAGTAAAGTTCTATACAGTCTTTATTGTAATTGTAATTTCACAGTTTCAATGAGTGTACATTTCCACTAAAGACTTGTGTGGTATGAAATCATTTATTTATCTCCTATTTCATTTTCTTTCTAGCACAGAAATCTTTCAAATTAGATTGAAGAAGTTCTGATAACTGATCTGTTCCCATCCAAAGTCATTGTACTTCGTAATGAGTTTTTGTTTCATGTTTTCAAAAAGATAAGTTACATGGTAAACAAGCAGATGCAAGCTGGGTAATCAATGGTTTTAGTGCTCAAGTTGACAGAGTAATTTTAAAAAGCATTACCAGTAAGTTTATCCAGAGCCTTTCATTCATAAGGCAGGCGCTAGACCCAAGAAGGTTAAAATGAGCAAAGAATGGAAACAACTTGAGTGCATGTGACATACAGATACTAAATTACATCAGTAATGTTTTAATAATGGCTACCAACAAATTGAGCATGAAAATTCACCTTAGGTCCTTTCATAGTGTCAAAACTGTCAACTGAATCAAATAGATTAACCAGTGAACTAAATATTGAATACCTAGAAAGCTCTAAGAGACAAATAACCCTCAAATATAAAGGTACAATTATAGACGAAAGGAAAGCACTAATTAAGAAATGTCTAAAAACCCTAAAACCATTAGAATATTATTACCAATTGTTTGACATTGGCCAGTATGAGCTTTTCACTCAATGATAAATGTCACTGGTTCAAACTATTTACAGAAAAAACTTTAAACCTCCTGATCTATTTTATCTCATTTAAAAAAGAAAAATAGATCACTACTAATGGTTAGATATTATTTTATTAAACATTATATATTCCATTTATAATAATTAATTAAAGCTATTTTAGTTTTATACATAGAAGACGTATTAAGCGTCTACCAGCCTGAACTATTTATTCAGTAGGCCTAAATGCAGTCAGCTCATCTGTTTGTAGCTTATCAACTGCAGGTCCACCTCATGACCGTCCATCTGTTTTCCTAAGCTAAAGATGTTCTTTAAAACAATTTTGGTAAGTTAAATACAGTACCGGGCTGTACGGTGGCGCAGCTGGGAGAGCTGTTGCCTTGCAGCAAGAAGGTCCTGGGTTCAATTCCCGGTCCGAGGTCCGGGGTCTTTCTGCATGGAGTTTGCATGTTCTCCCCGTGCATGAGTGGGTTCTCCAGCTTCCTCCCACAGTCCAAAAACACAACTGTTAGGTCAATTGGTCTCCCTAAATTCTCCCTAGGTGTGAGTGTGTGTGTCCATGGTTGTTTGTCCTGTGTCTCTATGTTGCCCTTCGACAGACCGGCGACCTGTCCAGGGTGTACCCCGCCTGAGGTTTTGAAACCAAACATTTTTAAAAACTGTGGTATACCCTGACAATGGTAATCTGAAGTAGAGCAACTTGGATACTTAACATAAGCCAAATCAATGAGAAAAGAATTCTAAGCAATCAAAATGATAAATTTCCGATTTAACATTACTTTGGTGGCATAAAAATCAAAGTGTAGAGGAAAACCAGATACTTGTGCTGCATCTTCACAAAGGCTACTTAAAGTAGATGGTGGCTTCCACCCCAGGTTCAGATTTCAGAGGATTATGTAGATGAAAAAGAAAGGATGAGAGACATTCATATATCCTACAAGACACCTAAATACATTAGGGTGGCCACAAGAGACAGACAGCAACATGAGTGAGTCTGGCAGTAGAAGGTGATAAGGAGAAAGACAAAGTGCTTTCTAAGGGTGTCATTTTCTGTGTGTTGTACCTTTAGAAGAAATAAAAATGTACTATTATAAAGCAATCTTATCAGTCGCTTTAAAAAGTCCATCATAAAAGCTCATCGCATAAAGGGACTGTCTGTGTAAATATCTTAAAATGAATCCTAATTCCCTAAAGGGTATATGACAGAAAGAGTTAATGACAAAAGAAGTAAAAAACCTGTGGGACCAAAATCTCTGCAGCAAAGAACCAGCATCCAAAGAAGCAACAAGACTTTAAGTAATTATGGTTGACAGGAAGCATGGGAGTTTCATTGCAAAGGATGCAGCAATCCAAGCTGACAACACACCAGCGAGATCCAGCATGAGAAGATCAAGGAGCAAAAAGATAGCAAATAGATGTGGCAGCTGAAGTCCAGACTGGTTCCAGATGAAACAAGGAAGCTCTGTAAACTTTAAAAAGGTGAAGTTTCTCTGCAGGAGGTTTTAGGTCCCACATGTGACATCCTAAGAATTTATACAGACTATAAACAGAAAGACTAAAAACAAAAAAGGAATT
>JAUZNJ010011956.1:4455-17798 GCA_034780135.1 Jordanella pulchra
GAGCACTCTAGCTCCATCTCTGTGTGCTCTAGCTCTATACAGGCAGCCCTGAGCACTCTAGCTCCATCTCTGTGTGCTCTAGCTCTATACGAGCAGCTCTGAGCAGTCAGAACCTCGTGGTCCTTCATGAATGGAGAGAAATGGTCCAGCTCCTCTACTTCTTTAACTCCAGCACCTTCTGTTTCAAGGCTGATTGATCCAGGTGTTTCTGGTCATTGTTGCCATGGTTACGGAGGTCAGACACAGGTGGATCAATCAGTTGGTCCACTAATGGCAGACAGGAACCAACAGTGCAGCTGAAGTTCGGGAAGTAGATGAGCTTTTATTGTGGAAAGAGAAGAACAGACAACATTCGCTGTGGGACTTTTATTTTCTCCATATATTTTACAAACAGAAGCAGAGATCTTCATGGCAGCCATCAGCTGGTCTGCAGGACTTTGAAGAACTATGAGGTCGGGTCCATTTTATCTGCAGAGAGAACAGATGGAAGCGGTCAGAACGTGGCTGGAGACAAGCAACATCTACTGCCTTCTAGCTCTGGTCCTAACAGCCCACTACTCCTACAGGTTACCTCCTCGGAGGAGCACACTCACTCCCTGAGTTCAGCAGAGGAGGAGGAACAGAGAGTCAGTCAGGAGAGAACGTGATGTTAGACACACTTAGAGACCAGGAGGAAGTGTTGTGATTGTTGTGTGTGTGTGTGTGTGTTGTAATTTGGCGCTATATAAATAAACTGAATTGAATTGAGGAGGAACAAAGTACTGAAGGACTCACAGAGCAGCGGCTCCAGAGATGATCTCGATGAGCTCCTTGGTGATGACGGCCTGTCTGGTGCGGTTGAAGGTCAGGGTCAGCTTGTCGATCATCTCAGCTGAAGGAAACAGGAGAAGCAAAGATGAGAGAACTTCAGGAGACGCTCCTGACTCCACCTGAGCCAGAAGAACAGGCAGCAATTGGATCCAATGGAGCCAGACTGGTTCCGACTCAGAGAGCAGAGGAACAGTCCCACCTCCATCCGTCTGGACTGTCCTGCTCAGAGACTCCAGTGAGTCAGGTTCCTCTGGATCAGGGCTGCTCAAGTCCAGTCCTCAGGAGCTCCCTGTGACTTTTAGTCGCATCTCTTCTCTAACACACCTAAAGGCTCAGTCCCTCATTTAGTTGAGCAGAGGTTTGGTAACGAGCCGCTCATTGATCCAGGCGTGTTAAAAATGGGAGCATCAAAAAGTTGCAGGATAGTAGCTTCTGAGGACTGAACTCGAGCAGCCCTGTTCTAAAGGAGCAATGTTCTTCATCGTTTTGATCAGTTTATGATTTTAAACTTTAAAACAAAATCAAAGTTTTCTAAATAACGGAAACGTGAAGATAAAACATTATGTGAAGGAGCTCTGCTGCCCCCTTCTGGACAAATGCCGCAAAAAGTTATACAGGTCAAAGTTCAGTGATTGAGCTGAACTTAGAAGCTGGACGCTTCCTAGCATGGTTCCTCCAGCTCAGGGACCTCCTGACGTTCCCGTCTGCCGCCATCAGCTGAACGGTTTCCCATAATCCTTTGCCAACAGGACCTACAGGCCCAGCTCAGCGTTCCCTCCCTGGGACTCAGGCTGATGTTCTCACCTTCAGACGTTTGGCTTTTAGAACACAGAGCTTCAGACGTTCAACACATTTAGGGAACGTTGGTTGTAGTTCTTTTCCTAAAGGCTGTAGTCCCAATCTGACCCCCAGCATCCATGGTTCCATCCCATAATGACCCCTACAAGGCTGAAGGCTGCCTGGATTCAGCTCCTTTCCTACCCTGGATGGAGATCTACTGTGGAACCAAGGAGGAGGAGCAGAAGGAGCAGGACCACCAGGAGGAGGAGCTACTCTGAGCGAACCACAGGCCCCCCCCCAGCCCTGAACATGTTTCTACAGAACCTCCACCTGCTTTCCACAAGTAGACCATTATTTTGAAGAGCCGGCAGAATCTCCTTTATCCAGAAATCTGTGAAGGTTGAGCTTTATTTTGAAAGGGGGACCAGAATATCTACGCTTTTATTTTGTGGCGTACTTTACTACCCGAGTCAGAACCAGGTGGGTTGCTGGTTTGGGTCCATTAGGGATTTCCACACAGTTCTGCGGGAACAGGATGGTCTAGTTAAAGGGTTTGCTGAGGCTCGTTTTGCTCCAGCTTTCACCCTAAACGCCTCCGACGCTCCAGTTTCTGGAGGAGAAAAGCTTCTCTTCCTAGAGGACATGACCAACGTCCTAGTTCAATCATGTGGAGCGAACGGCGCCGCTCCTGGTATCTACACGGCTTGCAAAGTTCTTACAGGCATTCTTGCTAGCGCTGTCCATGGCCGTCATCCTGGCGCTCTGCTCGCTGGTGGACGACTCCTTCAGCGCCAGGTAGATGACGTTGACCAGAGCGAACTCCTGGTAATTCCTCAGAACGTCGGCATCAATGTCGTCGTAGATCCCCATGTTCTCTGTGAGGAAAACCAACAGAATCAGAACCTCTGGCTGTGGAGATCCATCGGGTCACTGGAACATCAGCTGGTACCTGAGGAAGCCACCGTGTCGATGGAGAACACCGGCTTCTGGTCAGTCTTGTATGAAATAACGGACCTGCGTGGGCAGAACAAGTTCTGTTGAAAATGAAGCCGGGTCGCTGCCCAGAATCGGACCTTTAACGGCACGGTACCTGAATCTGTTGAAGATGATGGAGCCCTGGTCGAACTCGTATCCAGAGTTCAGCAGCTCGCCAGCGATGATGGAAGCGTCTCCGAAGCTGGGCGGCTTGCGGCCGACCTCCTTGCAGTTCAGCAGGATGTGTTTCCCGTGGGTTCTGGTGGAGAACAGCCAGAACGTTCCTTTAGAACCGAGTCAAACGGGATTCTGAACCCAACAGAACCAGAGCAAGGCGGCAGGAAGCTGTTCTCCTCCTACCTGTACAGCAGGCCCCTCAGCTTGTCTCCCACATTGATCACCATCACCTCCTTCCCGGCGCCGGTCAGGGCGGCGATCTCGTTCTTTATCGTCTTGGCCACCCCGGAGTGGATGGCGCCACAGAGCCCACGGTCCGAAGTGACGCCCACGATCAGATGCTTGGCGGCCTTCTCCTCGGGGGTCTTGATGTCGGCCTTCTCGTACAGAGCTGGGGGGGGAAACAGACCTGAGTTCTGCATCAATCAGAAGCGCTTTGGCTTGGACGGAGTTAAAAAGGCTACGTACCGAGAGCACCAGTGCCGTAGACGCGGGCCGGCTTCAGCTGCCTCTCAGCGCGAGCGTATTTAGCAGCAGCCACCATCTTCATGGACTTGGTGATTTTCTGGATGTTCTTGATGGACTTCAGCCGAATGGTGACTGGAAAATGATTGGAAGATAGGACAGCCAATCAGATCACTGGCAGGCTGATCATGATACCGTGGCAACAGCATTCAAGCCTCGTTACAACCGCGACTTCAGAACATCAACTGGACACTTGGACTGAAGGCGAGACGTCCAGGTCCAGAGACTGCCCCTTCAGGGACGTCCCGGGAGGGTCCCTCCCTCGTCCAGGTCCAGAGTCGGTCCCTTCATCTTACTGAGGACCTCGGTTGGTTCTGGTTACCACCCTTTTATTGGACTCAGATGTACTACTGAGGGACACAGTCCACTGGTCCTTCAGAACCAGCTTTGGACACTGCAGCTCAGCAGAGGACAACCAGGAGCAGGTAGGACCTTTCAGCTCCGACTGAGAAAATCAACTTTAACATTTTTCATTTCATCCAAGGACAGATGAATGGATGAAAACATGGTGACAAGGAACGATTTTAATGATCTAAATAATAAAAAGCAACGCAGCTACTCCTCTGGCCTTCAGGTTTTGCAGCGATTTGCTTGAACCCAAAAGTAAAACCTTCATAAACAAAGTTGGTTTTAGCTAAACATTCAAGACGAAACTAACAGTTGCAGACGTGATTTAATTTACAAACATTTACCATGCTGGATAAAAACCCCAAACAAGAACCAGGAGGATGATCTGCTTTCTGTAGGTCTATACTGAACCCAGATCAGCGGCAGGTGAAAAGCTCTGGTTTTTTATCTAATTTATAGAAATTTCACAAACAATTTTTTAACCAATAGGAGCCAATTAACTCTGTCTAAACAGGTAACAACCAGGTTAACAACCGAGTCGATTTCATGACAAACTGCAGCGGGTCTACTTACTGTCCTTCAGGGTAGCCATGTTCCTGACCTGCCCACTGTGGAAACAAGCAGCAACAGAAGGTTACCGTTAGCCATTTTAGCATGGAGAACATCACACTAAACAACATGTCATCTAAACAATGATTTAGGCCGCTGTTCAGCTCTGAAAACTCCGAATGACTCTGTTAGCATTAGCATTAGCTGCTGTCATTCATTAGCTGCGGCCTGCTCGTTAGCACGTCCTTCCGCCCAATAACTCCGCGTTCACCGTACAGACAGCCGGAATAACTCCGACCGCGTGTCCGCATTAGGTGCTCACAGAGCGGGGAGGCTTAAAGGACCGCTGAAGTTGAAGGAGGTTTACCATAGTGGGGAGAAGACCAACGCGCTGCTCCTAGAGAACATCTTCACTGCGATGAAGGTCAGACACGCAGGACTGCGCATGCGCAAAGAGAGGCGCAGATCTGCGGGATGAACTCACGCTGCCTTCAGGGGAAGTTAAAAATGTTGGTAAAATAAGCTTCAACCCTCACCAGCTTTGGTGCTGGAGGGCAACAAAAACGTTGAAATACAAATTATTAACATAATCTTACATGTGTCAAGAAATACAAACAGAAAACATATATCAATTATACTTATAAACAAGAGTTCAACCTAAATGTGACTCTTTATTTCTATTACATTTGTTGAGGTCCTGGTTCTCTATTCTGGCTTTCTGTTTAGCAAAATCCTGCTTTTAACCAAACCGTGATCTATATAATGTTAATCAATCACATAGTAATTTATAAAGCTTATAAAGCAAAATGACAAAGCAGATATAGTTTTTATCCACCATCATATTATTTATCCATCCATGTTCTCCAGCTTATTCCATCATGGTGAAAGTGGCGCCTGTCTCCAGCACTGAGAGGCGGGGTCCATCCTGGACACAGAGACATACCTAAAGTCACTTTAGAGATGCCACTTTACCTAACAATCATGGCTTTGGACTATACCCATGCAGACTACACCCATGCAGAGATACTGCTGGCCAGGAATCGAACCCAGAACCTGACAACAACACATATCTATGATGAAGACAACAGCGAGACGAACTGCGCCATGGTCCAGCCCAATATCACATTCACTGTAAATAATGATAATAATAATGATAATAATAATTTCTATATTTCACGGGCAAGACATATTAGAAAAAAATACCTCTGGTATGTTTTTGGTATTTGTTTTTTTTTTTCATGGAAGACGGAGGCGTTGACAGACTAATGCTGTTTTTTTTTTTTTTTTTTTTGTTCTGTTTTGTTATTTTTACTGTGTTAAACTAATTTGATATTATTATTATTGATATTATTGTTACTAGTTTCGAAGCTGATCAGAAAAACGATGTAAAAGCCAGAGTTAGTGAATGCAGCATTCCGCATATCGCGAGATTTCCTGGTCCTTCGAGACGTATTGGCGGCTTGTTTCCTGTATTGTTGTGCTGTTGTCTTCTCAGCGCTCTACCGTCTGGTTTTCGGTTTTTATAGGTGGTCGCGATGGGAAAAGCGGATTTTTTATCTCCCAAGGCGATCAGCAACCGGATCAAGTCCAAAGGTCTGCAGAAGCTGCGGTGGTACTGCCAGATGTGCCAGAAACAATGTCGAGACGAGGTGAGAGTCTGTCTGTGGTGCGTTCAGGGAACGCTGCGGCTCATTGACCCAAATAAAGCTGAAGTGTTCCGTTTGTGAGACAGAATGGCTTCAAGTGTCACTGCATGTCCGAGTCCCACCAGAGGCAGCTGCTGCTGGCCTCGGAGAACCCCACCAAGTTCATGGACTTCTTCTCCAAGTGAGTCCGTCACCATGGTAACGCAGCCTAGTTCACACACAGGGTCTGAGAGTCGTTGTGTTTCTCCGCAGTGAGTTTAAAAGCGAGTTCCTGGAGCTGCTCAGGAGACGCTTTGGTGAGAAGCTAGCAGATGATCTGCAGCCCACAGATGCAGAAGTTCTGGTTCTGATTGTTTCTCTGGTTTCCAGGAACCAAGCGGGTCCACAACAACATTGTCTACAACGAATACATCAGCCACAGAGAACACATCCACATGAACTCCACCCAGTGGGAGACCCTCACCGACTTCACTAAGTGGCTCGGCAGAGAAGGTAACCTGGGCTCGGTGGGTTGGGATGTTCCGGGTCAGTCCACCGCTAGTTCACACAGGAAGAGTGAGGTCCGGTTCTGTTTCCGTCAGGTTTGTGTAAAGTAGACGAGACCCCCAAAGGTTGGTACATCCAGTACATCGACCGCGACCCGGAAACCATCCGGCGCCAGGAGGAGCAGGCGAGGAAGAAGAAGCAGGAAATGGATGACGAGGAGAGAAGCGCCAGGTTCATCGAGGAGCAGGTCCGAAGAGGCCAGGGCGGTAAGGCGGCAGAGGTGAGTCCTGGCCGGATCGGGCCGGGCCCGGCTGCGTGAGCAGCACTAAAGCTGTGAAGCTGACGTCTCTGTTCTTCTGTTCAGCAGGGTGAGCCCGTTTTCACAGAACTCAAGCGGGAGAGTGAAGAAGAAAAAGGTTGGTGGGTTTACCTCCTCACTGTGGACCGGGCCTCAGGAAGAACCTGACCTCTTCATGCTTTCTCTTCCAGTCGCTTTCAACCTGACTGCTCCTGTGGCCGGCTCGTCCAAGTCCAGGTTCTGAAGCCCTCCAGAACCTTTGTGGCTGTGTCCTTCCTGTCCCTAACCCGTTCTCTCTGTCCTCTACCAGCTCGGTTCTGGGAGCGAGCGCCCTGAAAGCAGCAGCATCGTCATCCTCTGTCAAACGGAAAGAAATGCCCTCAGGTTCCGATTCCAGATCAGAGAAGAAGAAGAAATCGGCTCTGGAGGAGATCATTGAGGTTCTGATTGTTTGTTTGAATTCTTCGGATTGTTCTGATTGGGTTCTGATCGGGTTCTGATCATGTCATCTGCAGATGGAGGAGAGGAAGAAGAAAAAGCAGTCCTCAGCAGTCAGAACCGACTACTGGCTGCAGCCCAACATCGTGGTGAAGATTGTCACGAAGAAGCTGGGAGAGAAGTACCACAAAAAGAAGGCCATCGTCATGGTAACGGTTGTAGGTTTGGACCTCGGTGTCTGTGAGTCTGGCTGCTGCTGAACCTGTGGATGTCCTCCTTCTGCAGGAAGTCAGGGACAGATACGGCGCCGTGGTGAAAACGATCGACTCCGGGGACAAACTGAAGCTGGACCAGAACCACCTGCAGACTGTGATCCCCGCTCCAGGTCAGCCTCTAACCCCACCGCCGCTCTCCTCCAGCGTCTCCAGACTTTAACATGCAACGTCCTGCAGGTAAACGGGTTCTGATCCTGAACGGGCCGTACCGGGACACCGAGGCGCTGCTGGAGGGGATCGATGAGAAGAACTTCAGCGCCACGCTCACACTGGACTCTGTAGGTTCTGCTCAGCCCCATGAAGCCTGGTCCAATCAGAGAGGATGGTTCTGTTCCTCTATAGCAGGGATCCCCAGGGGTCCTCAGGGGCCGCTGTCCTGCAGCTTTTAGAGGGTTTTGTTGAACTGCAGGGAAACCTGTAAAAGCTGCAGGACAGCGGCCCCTGAGGACCCCTGAGGACCCCTGGGGATCCCTGCTCTATAGGCTCTAAAGTCTGGAACTTTGTTCATTTTCCAAAAACCGATTTCAGTTTTTCAGAGCCGTTTGTTCCTCCAGAACTTTGGACCGATTGGACCGTCTAGAATCTGTTTGTGTCTATTTTCAGAAGGAAACAGAAGTTCTTGTTCTCCTCAGTCTGACAGGTCTGTCTCTGTGTCCCAGGGTCCACAGAAGGGGGACAGGGTGGACATAGCCTATGAAGACTTTTCCAAGCTGGCGTGAACTTTGACCCCAGGTCAGACTCTGTGCTGCGGGACTCTACTGTGTCAGAGTTTATCTGGGCACAAACAACCAGGGAGCCTCAGAACATTTGGTTTCATTCTTTTTATTTTTGACAATATTGATGGTTTGAAAATGTCCATTTTGTTCAAATAAATTTGGTAAATTTCTCTCTGAGTTCTGTGGAGAAACGATTCGAGTAGATCTGTGAAGATCAGCGTCTCAGGGCGTCTGCAGGAAGCTGCTCAGACCCGGCAGGATGTAGTTGCTGTAATGGCCGTCGATGAAACCCTTGGCGCTGTTGTGGATGAACCAGCAGTAGATGCTGGAGCCTCGCTTGATGTCGCGTCGGTAGTCCTTCTGCCAGCCTCTGAAACACACAGTCACAGATGTTGGAGCTGCTTACGGTTGGCGTCTGCTGATGCTCAGATGACACTGGGTACCTGGTGACCTGCAGCCTATGGCCCTTCACCTCCATGGTGGCCTCCTTCTTCAGCGGGTCGGGCCCCTGGTGGACGTCGTACACGCTCACCTCCGGCTCTCTGGAGAACTGCCCTGTGAAATGAGAGCCGTTAGCCAATCAGGCGTCTGCCCACCCAGGTGGAGCGAAGAACGCTGATCTCTGGTCTGATGTTTCTGACCCACAGCCTCAGAACCAGTGAGGGAAATAAGGAAGGCCGGTTCTGCTCTGGGGAATGTTCTGGAACCTTGATCATCTTCTAGGACTGCATGCAGTCTTTACGAGAGCCGCTGTGACACTGACCTCTACAGGAGATCCTTCCTGCATCTACAGCATCTCTGAGGAGCCTTGGATGTTGGGAGTTATGCCATTTATCTGCTCTTTGCATTAATAAAGTATCGTTGGACTGAGTTGTCTCTTTAATTGATTTTCATAACTTTATGTAAACATCAACAAAACAAAAACAACTCACCAGAAAATCTACAAGGAGCACTAAAGTGTCCAAAAAAGCAAAATAAATTAAAAAAGACAGCCTACATTTACAACAGACATTCCTAGACGTGCTTCAAAACTGTCAGACAGACAAATGAGATACTAAATGTAAGAAAGGTTGCAGAGGGTGTCAGATGCTCCAGAGTTTGTCCGACTTTCGATGAAGATCATGGGTCAATTTTTCGACTGAGACAACAGCAGAGATTTGTGATGTCCACATATCAACTATAAGGGCTGTGCTGCTGACCGTCTCAGCAGTAAACTTTCCAAAATAAGAGGATTACAAACAAATGTTTAGTATCTGCATTAAGTAGAGTGGAGCACGACTGAAAAGACAGGTGGGAGTTAGTGAGAACTTCTTACTAATTATCAGATGAAGCACTTTCCAGAAAACTTGAAGACCAAAATAGATGAATAAATGTGCCTCTATGTATTCAGCATTCATGACAAAGATCTGAAGCATCAGGAAACATCCTCCGAAGGCGAACAGGTGTACAATAAGTTGTCTTTCTAGAGTGCAGTTCTTTGGGTTCTGTTTGCTGTGGGGTCAAATTAAACAGAAATCTGTCTTTAGCTCTTAGCGTTAGCAGGACAATACGTCTCTGACGTCTCCCTCTAACACGCTCCTTAACCCTTTAAAGCCCAAACCATCAAATAATTGACAGAAAATTCAGATTTTCATGCGGGAAAGGATCACAAGCCAGATTCAAACCTGTGACGCCTGAGCCGAGGACTAAGGCCTCCTTACATGGGTCGTGCGTGTTAACCACCACCTATGATCCAAATGTAAGCTCCGCCCTCATCATTAGAGCTGCTCTGACCTGGACTGGATGACCTACCTATGAGTCCGTGGACCAGTGGTGAGTACTGGTTGTCGTTGGGGATGTAGATCCCCAGGAAGTCCACGTTGACGGGGTGTTTCCTCCACACGCGGTGAAGCAGCACCATCACCTGGATGCTGTTGTTGACGGTGATGGTGACGTGGGAGTTCTTCACGATAAAGGTCCTCACGCTGAAACAGAACAGAAGTCAACGTGGCGTCCTGTCAGAGGAGCACAGCAGGAAGCTAAAGCGTTACCCAGCATGGCTGATCTCAGCTGTGGAGCTCCAGGTAAAGGACTGGTGGGCTCTGCCGGCGGTGATGGTGATGCGGTCGGTGTGCACCGTCACGTTGACTCCTTCTGGCTGGTAGTAGACGGAGATGATGCCAAAGTAGGTGCTGAGTTTGCCTTTGAGAGGCTGCTTGGAGCTGATCAGCTGACCGTTGACGACCACACCTGAAGACAGGACAGATGAATGAAGATGGGGACCTGCAGGCGCCCTGGAAGCTCGTCACTCCCACCACCACCTCTCTAGAATAACAAACCCAAATCCTTCTAGAACCTTAAGCATCCTTCTGATGCTCTCCACCTTTGCTTTGGTTCATTTGGGTTTCTCAGCTCTGAAGACATGGCATCTCAGTCCCAATGTAGTCCAGACTTTAACTAGACCTTTGCAGCACCCGGATTCTTTCATTCTGCTGTAGATCTGCTGCTGTCAGCCTTGTTAACTTGTACAGAAGGAAAGATCGAGGTTCTGCTGACGTCCCAGTTTGGACCAAACCTCAGCAGACACATGGACTCCAGATCAGTGGTCCACAGGACCTCCTGTCCACTAACTAACTGACATTACTATGTGCAGCTGGTGGGGAGGAAATGACATCATTTGATGATGGAGCAGAGGCACCTGTACAAGCTGCAGGACAGAAGGTCCTGAGAAGCCCGGCTCTGGCCCACAGAGGAGCTCGTGTTCCAGCTGTTCTCCTGGGAATTGGAGTTGGACCTCAGGACCAAACATCTCCACCTTGGTTCCAGATGCTCATGCTCTGTTTAACTTACATTCTAATCAGACTGTCATGACCTTTGACCTGCTAACAGACGCCTGCAGATTGTGAGGTGAAGCTCTTGTGTTTCTGGTCATTTCCTTGAGCCTTTCAGTTTGACCCGGACCTGCAGCTGTCTGAGATGCTCTCCTCAGGGGTTTCATCTGCAGAATGAGGAGCTTCAGGTGGTTTGGGGTTGACCTAATGACCTTTCAAGACAGACGGCAGCACTTCCTATCCTCAGGTTCTCATACTGATCAGTAACAGCTTCCTCCTATGTCTGTGTTTAATCCTGTGGAAGCACCAGGCTGCACTTAGTTTTTAATGGATGTGGTTTTTGTTGTGAAGCTATATTAATGAATGCAAGTTGAAAACAAGGTGATTGTGATGACTACGTCTTTCCTGAGAACTTGTTCAGTTTCACCTGTTCCAGCGTCGGACACCAGGCTGAGGATGTGACCTGGTTTGGAGTCAATGTTGAAGCAGACATCCATGTTGCTTCTGGGCAGGTGGATGATGAAGTGAGGGTCATTGTCCACTAAAAGAGAGACACACAAGCAGGTTTCAGCTTAACCACCAGGACAGAGAGCTGCTCCTCAAGCTCTGGATGTGGAAGCGTGTGCGTTACCTATGTTAACCGTTTCAGGCAGCACTGTCTCCACGGGGCCCCCCAGGGCCTGACTCGAAGGGCTCGGAGTGGAGGTTTGGACCCAGAGGGGTGGATTGGAAAAGACTATGTTATTATGCCCACCGTGTCCAGGCAGAGCATGTCCCCCTAAAAGCATCTCCAGGTTAGCACTGAGCTGGCTCCATTTCTCACAATCATCAGAGGGAAACAGTAGTAGAGATCAACATTTCATACGTTCATTAATGATTATTTTAAGAAAAATAAACCCAGAAACACAAGGACAAAATGGAAGAATTTCAGGATTATAGGAGAAGTTCAATCTAAAACCTCTGGGTTCTTCTACAGGTCCTAAGATGGAGACGTTACTGTATGGCCTTGTTCTGAGTTCTAACACCTGCTGAGGTGAAACCAGCAACTTTCAGCACCAGAATCGCTTCAATCTAAGTGAAACACAGAAACTTACTGAGTTCACATTGATTCTGGTTCTGCTGCAGGGACCAGCTCTCTGCTTTGGACCATGTACTGAAGGGAAACTCACTGATATACAGTGCGGTCACTAAGTGACACCAACATGTTTGGAGAACAATCTGCCATCTTTAAATGGAAAATATACGTCAGCTATGAGGCTCCGAATACAGAAAAAATCTGATTTTCTTTCAGCTCTCTTTGATTCAGTCAAACCTTCCTGTTTGGTTTCCAAGTGTTGCTTTCAGTCTAAAGATTAAGCAGCCAGTCAGACGGGGACCGATCAACCAATCAGAAGTGTTCTTACTCTAATTTGACTAATATGCTGGAAACTCAAAGTAAATTGAATTTATTTTATGTTTTTTACTAAAATGCTGTCTTTAGAGTCTGGACATTTGTTTCTATGGACATTTAAAGACTGTTAATAATCAACATAAATAGTAAAGGATAAACATGAATTATTCTAAAAAAAAAGTTTGAATTTGCAAATGAGAAAAATCACATCCCGACAGGCACTTTAAACACATCAAATACCAAGTAGGCCTAACACTATTTATCTGAAGACATGTGGAAGCCACAGACTACGAGGTGGTTTTGAAGAGTAAATAGTCTGGTGCAGACATCTTTAACTGGAGAACTAGTTCTTGATGGTTAAAGTTCAAATGCAAACAAAGCACCTGTGCAGCATCCCTGCCTGGGATCTCTTGGTGAATCGGCCAGCAGCCTCTCCGTGGCGTCCTCGTTCTCCACCAGCAGAGCTGTGAGCGGAGTCACAAAGCTATGCTGTAAAGCCAGCTCGGTGATTTGCTTGGTAATTTTTCTTTTTTTTCCAACTGTTGCAGCCACAGCCCTGCAGGGGGAGCCAGAGAGCAACTGTTAAAACCTGACTCACATCGTGCGCCTACGAAAAATTAGAAATATGCAGACATGTGTTCAGAAAAAAGGTTTTTCTAGTTCTACATGTTGTGGGATGCTATAAAATTGTGGTCTGTGCTCTACACTACCCTCTAGAGTTGATCTGAATATTAAGTACAGGGTCAAAAGCTGCAAGGAGTAGAAACATTGCAGACATCTCCACACATCAAGCATAACTGAGCCTTAACACTGACTGTAGAATAGAATGATAGCCACAAGCATTAAGGTCTTGTAGCCCAAATCATTATCCCTCCTCCACCACATGGTTGACAGACAGTATTTGAGCTGTTTTTGTTGTCTCCAAAAGTTCCTCTGATGGTACCTTGCGGTTCTCTCAGTTACAGCTTTCAAAGCCTTAATCCTGCTGCCATCTTTTTTTTTTTTTGAGTTTTTTTTTTTTTTGAGTTTTTTACAGCACTAGTAGAACTTCGAACACGTCCCGGGGGAGGTGGGGGACATGGAGTCTGAGTGGACCGTGTTCCGTGCCTCCATTGTCGAG
>JAUZNJ010011967.1:0-17797 GCA_034780135.1 Jordanella pulchra
TGTTTCAAATTATTTTATTTAAATTCACTGTAAATCTGTTCTTATTTTATGATGTAAAACACATTGCCATGAAGTTCTATACAAATGCAGCTTTTATTGTTATTCTCTGGCTTTAATCAGACGGTGTTGTTTTGCATTTTTAGAGTTTTTTTAACTCCTGGATTCCAAACGTTTTTACGTTTTAAGTTTTGCCCACTCAAGTTTATCCATAAATTAATTCTCACCGTTTTATTTACTTTTAAAAGAGTCTTGAGTTCAGTTTAGTTCAGTTTAGTTTGTGAACTTCCGTCCGTCTCCCACGCTGGATGTTGCGTGTTATTCAGAGGGATTATGCAACTATGTGCTGTCATCAGTGCACATACTTGTGACCTTAGTGGGGAGCAGTCACAGGGCGTATGCCTGACCAGTGAAACTGGGAGGGAAGTTACTGTAAACGGAGGTAGAGCTCAGTGGGAAGTATAGCTGTTTGCTGTGCTGCCTTTATGGGTCATTGAAACTTCTGCTTTAACGGGACAAAAACGGCTCCACAGAAATGAGAAATCCACCGTATACGGTAGGAATACACGCATGAACATATAAAACAGACTCAACTTGAGGGCGAACAGAAAATATCTTTACTCCACGTTAAAGCTACCGAGGACATAATTTGTGTAGAGTAGTGAGAGGAAATGTGCTTTAATTTTGGATCTTTCTGGGAGAACCTGAAGGCACCTCGAGCTCGTTCCTCTGCTGGTCATTTTCTCCGCACAGGAGAGACGGAGCAAACCAACTTCTGACAGACCCTTCAACACGATGGTGAGTCCGGAAGTGGCTTTCTGAGATACTTTAGAAACTGCTGCGACATTTATTGTGGTTTTTCTGGTTCTTGAATTTCCCGTCTCTGTCATGTCCGTCAGGAACAGTTGGAGGAACAAAACTAAACCTGTTGAGCCAAACTGCGTCTTCTCTCCTTTCACCATCTCAGGGTAAAGTTAAACCAACCAAGTTAGATATTTTTTTCACTTTTTCCGTTTATTCTATTGTCTTTAGCAATAATTGTTTTGAAGTTGTCTTTTTTATGTTTTCTTTTTTCTTTTCTAGCTCTGGAATAATTGAACTGTCTAAACCAGCTGAGACAGAAAGGTGAGTCAGAACTGCAATAATTCAAAGGAAGTTCGTCATTAAAACTTGTTTATTTAAAGGATCATTGTTGTGGATTAAAGCAAATATTAAGATAATGTCCTTATTGTCTCATAAACCATAATTGTCATGTGAGACAATGCTTCAAATCTCTCCCATTGAATTAAAAATATTTCTTTGAAGTTAGAAGCGATGTTTACATTCCTGTTAAATTTACTGAAGAAGCCTAATTATCTGAGATGACTCTCCCACTTCATTCTTTTTACTTTATTCAAATTGTTTTTTTTTTAAAGAATTATCATTCAGACACTGGGTGGTTTTCCAGGATAATTGAAAATACAGAACAACTATTTAAAACGGATGAATTTGTTTTAGAAATTTTCCCCACGTGCACAGATAAGAAGAAAAAAATGTAATGCTTGTGAACTTAGTTTTCACGTTTTTTCCTACTTCTTTCAAAATAATAATTTATGTAAAAAACATTCAACACATTTAAGGGCCTATGTATGTATGTATCTATTTCCATTTCCTTTCCCTTTATATTTATGTATATATAAATGTGTGTGTGTGTGTGTGTGTGTGTGTGTGTGTGTGTGTGTGTGTGTGTGTATACATACTCTCTACACCACTTGTCTGTTTCTAATGTTCCTACACATACAGTTGGGTGAAATGAGATCTAAATTCCTCGGTAGATTATAAAACTGTTCATAGTGCTGTCATGTTGTTGTTTTATGAAAGGATTTTCACTTTCAATGTGACTTTTATCTTGTACAAGATGACACGTATTTGTCTTTAAAAAATGTAAAAAAAGAAAACATTTTAACAACCTGTGTGTTCACACCCCTTTTAACCAGTTTTATTGTGCTTTTTTAGTAAGAACTGGTAGATATTTAGCCACTGTACCCTGCTGTAGTTGATCAAATTGTGTGGACGCAGATTCCCTTCCGTCATTGTTGTGTTATTTTATTTTTTATAAATTTGGTTCCATACTCTGGACAGGCTATTCCAAAACATCTTCATTTTCTAGAAGACGTCGGAAGATTTTGGGCTAAAACTGGGCAGTTTTTAGTTTGACTAGTTCCATATGAAAAGCAAGATGCCCAGAGCATGATACTGCCAACACCTTGTGCTGTGTTTGTGTGTTTTACTGGAGGAAGATGATCCTCCCAGACTAGTTTAAGCACAGATCCTCTGTATCAGGATAAAGTTGTCATGTTTATTGTTTTGACGCCTGCGACGTCTTCAGACATAAACCAAACACTGTAACTCTTCCATTTCTCTGCAGGTCTAAAGCTCCCACCATGACGTTCCCGGAGGACGGCGACATGCAGGCCTTCGGCTCCGAGCTGCCGGCCGTGTTTGATGGCGTGAAGCTGGCCGCGGTGGCTGCCGTCCTCTACGTCATCGTGCGCTGCCTCAACCTGACAAGTTCACCGTCGGCCCCAGAGATCTTCGGTCAGGACTCGCCGCTCAGCCGATACCTGCTGAAGTCCTGCCCAGCGCTGTCCAAGGCGTGAGTTTCACGCAGCAAAGAATAAAACATCTGGTAGTGAAGGAAGGTGTAAAATGCAGGCTGTGTTTCCCCTCAGGTACATTCCTCCTCTGCTGTGGGGGAAGAGCGGTCATCTGCAGACGGCTCTGTATGGCAAGATGGGACGGGTCAACACTCCGACACCCTGCGGGCTCCGTGTGTTCCTTCCAATGCAGGACGGAGCCACAGCCACCTTTGACCTCTTTGAAGCTGTTGGAGAGCACAGCACGGGAGGTCGGTAGCTGAGGATAGAGTCAAACAGATTTCATCCAGCAGTGCGTCGCTTCAGGCTCTCTGTTATACTGAGTGCATCAGGCTGAAGAACAGTGAGAAGTTAGGAGCCACGACGCCTGGCATCACTGCAGCAGATTACAGCCACACAAACACTCGTGACTCCACTTACTGTTTTCATTTGCTTTCTGTGTTTGTGTGTCAGATGATGTTACTATGGTAATCTGCCCTGGGATTGGTAACCATAGTAAGAAGAACTACATTCGGACCTTTGTGGATTACTCCCAGCGGCAGGGTTACCGCTGTGCCGTCCTCAACCATCTGGGAGCTCTGCCTGACATGGAGCTCACCTCGCCGCGCATGTTTACCTGCGGTAAGGAGGGTCAACGACACGTTTTACACCATAGTCAAAGGTTTAGACAGAAACAGAGTCTTCTAGATGGTGAAATACACGCAGGAAAGCGCTTCTTTTTATCTACTTCAGGTTGTACCTGGGAGTTCGGGGCCATGGTGGGCTACATCAAGCGTAGCTTTCCCCAAACGCTGCTGGTGGTTGTTGGCTTCAGTCTGGGAGGAAACATAGTGTGCAAGTTCCTGGGAGAGAATCGGTCCAACCAGGAGCGAGTGCTGTGCTGTGTCAGCGTCTGCCAAGGATACAGCGCCCTCAGGTCGGTACACAGGACGGGCTGTTTGGCTTTATAGGTCATGAGTGGGATATATTGAGATTATAGAAGAACATCCCAGAGGGCCGTTCTCCTGCTGTGAAACATGTTGGTAGCAGCATCATGCTGTGGGGAGGCTTTGCTTTAAGTTTACACCTGCTGGAATAAAACCTGCTAGAAGTTTGAAGAAAGGCTGGAGACTCAGAAATCACAAGCAATGGCTTTACATTCAGGTTCGGATGAAAGTCCCCCCCCCCATCCTGCAACGTTTAGATGCTTCCTTTCATCAACCGACATGAAGGACATGGTTAAATGTTACCAGGCCTACGCAGAAAATTCATCTTTACTTCTGCTCTCTTTTTCCAAAAGAACAATGAAAAAATCAGTGATTATGATAAAACACAGTTACTGTGTGAAGTTTAGCTATAAAAATGACACTTCTTTATCTATTGGCAGCAAAAAGGTCCTGGGTTCAATTCCCAGTCTTTCTGTATGTTCTTCCAGTGCATCCATGGGTTCTCTCTGGGTACTCCAGCTTCCTCCCACTGTCAAAAATAAAACGGGCATCTGTTGTCCGTAGCTTAGGGTTTTTTTGTGCTCCTGCCGTTCTCCCATAGACTGCTGGAGAAAGGCAGCAGCCCCACAGCGACCCCGATGGATCAAAGAAAGAGATGGATGCAGACGTGCAAAATTGAAGCAGTCTGAACAATTTTGAAATCCATAGGAGTAGATGTCTTGGTCTGACGTCTGCATTCATCACCAGATTTAACTGGGAGGTCTGTGCACCCCCCAATTGGCCTTCAGATCTGTGTATGGGTGTATGAATATATACATATATAGTGCATATTCAATCTGTTAGTTATACGACATACCACAAGTACTGTATGTCGTATAACTAAAGTTTTACATTTTTTTTTTACCTTTTTAATTAAACCCACTGCTTCATTTTGGTCTATCAAACCAAATCCCAATAGATATGCTGAAGTTCTGTCGTAATGTGAAGAAATGAGGAAAGAATAAAGTCAAGAGGTCTGACCAGTTCTGCAAAGCTCTGTAGAAATGCGTTTTTTCTTGTCTAATTTTGCGTTACTGACCTTCCAATGTTTCTAGGGCCCAGGAAACATTCCTGCAGTGGGACCAGTGTCGACGCCTTTATAACTTTGTGCTGGCAGGCAACATGAAGAAGCTCATCCTGTCACACAGGTAGAGACTGAATAATACACACCTTCTCAGAAAGTGCTGTGCTGCTTCAATAAACCCTGAGAAGGTGCATTTCTGATGTTCTTCATCTTCATGCGGGTCTTGGTTGACAGGGGCAGTTTGCTGGGCATGTCCTCCAGCAGCATAGCTGATGCAGACCTCAACAAGCTGCACACAGCTACCTCTCTGATGCAGATAGATGACAGCATCATGAGGTGAACAACTATCAGTGAAACGGGTGGACATGGATGCAGCTGATGCATGTTCAGTCTCTGATCGTATCACATGATTTTCCCTGCAGGAAATTCCACGGCTACGGGTCCTTGAGGGAGTACTATGAGAAGGAGAGCTGCGTGCACTACATTCACAATGTGAGTTAGAGATACCATGCTAAGCTGGACTCTAAAGTCGCTGCTGTATGATCTGCCATCAGCACTTTAATAATTTGGCAAACACTAACCGTCCAATGGCCGTCCCTTGAAAGGCCTGCTGCCTGTAGAATAAATGTTTGAATGAAGGCTGCTGGAACTGCTCCGTCTAACGGAGTCCAGGATTAAACTGACACTGAAACTTTCCTCCAGGTTTCTGTGCCGCTCCTTCTGGTGAACTCCTCAGATGATCCACTAGTTCATCGCTCACTTCTGGCTATTCCCTGCAGACTTGCAGGTTAGTGGTTAACTAAAAAAATTCTGATGTGGTTCCTATGCAGTGTGATGATATCTGGTCTTATCGTACAGACTTTTATTGTGGTATTTCATAACTTCATAAAAAATACTAATATTCCACCTCTCTCTTGAGAATAAACATAGATTCACCATAGTCATAAAATGTGTGATGCAATGTTTGCAGACACATGTTTGTTGTAATTTGTCTGGAGTTTGAAAGCATCCAGAGCAGTTGAACCTCTCTGGTCAATCAGGTGCAACGAGCTGCTAGCTGTTGGTCTTTAGAGAAGTGATCAGTTAAAGGGAGTTTAGGCCTTTGGTTGGAAAACTAAAGGCTGCTTCAGGTCTTATGGCTCATTGTTTTAATGCTCCACTTATCTTAAACAATTTATCTGCTTCAAAGCTATGGTTGCTAACCCTGGAGAGCTAGCAAGATTTGAAGCCCCTCCATCCAAAGCTCCACCTTCCCCCCCAAACTCGAACGCGCATCTCATAGCAGAACTCTGGAAAGCAGAGCCGACTCAGACATTTCTTTCGAAACACTTTGGACTTCAACCAAACCGCCTCTTCTGTGATACACCTGTAAATAAACTGTATTATTATTGTAGCTTTCAAGGTAGCATGCTAGGTTTATCAATGCAAACTTTGCTAGTTTTAGCGTCTTATTTTTAGCAGTGCTTACCTCATGAGTGAAGGGGTGTTGTGAATAATTCTGGATACGGTCAAACCTGATGAGTGTGAGGAAGAGGAGGGACCGAGATGAAGGCATGTGATTGCTGCAGACCAAATGACGCGGATTGGTCCGAGTTTTTAGAGGCTAGCGGCTCTCCCAGACATCTGATTTATTTCCTTCCTGTTTCTGAGTACATAAAGTATTGACTACTGTCAGGATGTAGGAACCATTTCAGTCAATATAACCAAAAGTGTCTCTGAACAGGATTAACTTTAACCCTTTAGCTTTAACTTCAGCCCCTATGGAAAATACTCACTGTTATCCAGTTACCGTTGTGACGTTATGTTTTTAATATTTGATCAAATAACTTTAGGACTTTCATGTGTTGTTGTGTATAAGAACATTAGATGAAGATAAGATTCAAGCTCAGAACACAATCAAACAGAGAAATCTGCAAACGTATGGAATAAATTCACAACAAACTCTGTTCAAAACATTCAAGAATAATAATAATCATTTATTACAAAAAGTAATTTGGTTCCTAATCAAACAGATTTCTGTTAAAAGCTGTTAACTAAGCCAGAGAAACTAAACTAAATTAGGTAGTTATTAGGTAAAATGATGTTAAATTATCTTTTAAATCAATTTAGAGCTATTGAAATATGTTAACACCAACTCGATGTAAATCCAAGGCCGGCTCTGAAGCAGCCTGATAACCAGAAAATATAAAGATGGTTTTTATTATCCTGGAATAATAATAATGCTAGGAAACCACCCGGACAGCGCAGATCTCCACCAAGCAGCTCGTCCCCCGACATATTGTGACCTCCACTTTCTCACCGGATCCAGATCATTACCAAAACTTGAGGCTCAGCTGAGTGTGGAAAACCAGCCTGTTGTTTCAACCCTTGCTGTTCTACCTTCTTAGTGGAGTTTGATAACTTTCCCTTTTCTACAGTAGGCCTTGGTAGGACTATTTTCTCTGGGCTCTCCGACCGCTAACAGTAACCAGACCAGCATGCATTGGTTGAACATACTGCCTCTGCTCATCGCTTCGTCTTAAGTGCTGATAAAGTCTGCAGCCTCAGCGCCTTGCTGCCTCTGGGTTGTTGAATTTTTCAGAGACATGTGATCCGTTTGGCCGCTGGATCTTGTATAGAGAGCCCTGTGTTGGTTCTGCCTCGCCTCGTTCAGACGCAGCAGCTACTGAGTGACGCTGAATCATGAGGTAATCGTTTGACGCTGAGGAGTGAAACAGGAAACTTGTTCAGTTTTTCACAGAAATGACGTCACATGTTCCCACCTGGCTTCTTCTCAATGTTCTGGAACAACGATGCTCCATCATTCGTCATCAGAGCCGCAGCGTTTTCACCTAAAATAAACAGACTTTACTGGAAAAACAAACTGCTAATTTAGAGCTTCAAAAAAATGCAATACAGAAATAAAATTTTGACAAACTTTAATGGAAAAAAGGTTTTAAGAGTGATTTTGTTGTTTTCTCAGATTGTATCTTTTAAATTATTTTTAATCAAATTTCTTCTTATTCTTTTGGGGCAAAATTTTATTTTCTTAAATTTTTTTAACAGATTTTATATTTTCAAATTTTGTTGGCTTTTTTTGTGTTTTTCAGAGGAAGTTTAATGCTTTTAAACTTTATTCTTTTCAAAACGCATTTTATATCACATTTTCTTCAGGTTCCTCTGAAGAAAGGAAAGCCCACATGTTTTATAAATGGAACTAATAACAACTGAATGAAAAAAAATAAGCAACCCAGAAATGAAACTTCTCAACTTTACTGTCGTGTTTTGTTTTCTTTTTCAAATATTTGAATCCATCCATCTTCTCCCTCTTACTCTGTCAGGGTGGGGGTGGGGTCGCTGTCTGTCTCCGGCAGACTATGTGTGAAAGGCGGGGTCCTCCCCGGACAAGTTGGCAGGACGACACACACACACACACAAACCTAAGGATGATTTAGAGAAGCCAATTAACCTAAATTAAACAGTCATGTGTTTGGACTGAGGGCGGAATCCGGAGTACCCAGAGAGAACCCACACATGCAGAGGGAGACTTTCTCAAAGTTTTATTTCTGGATTGCATTTTTTCAAATGTCCTTTTCTTGCACCAATAATGGAACAAATGTCTCTCCTTACTCCTGCTGTAGTGCTCGGTTTGTAATGAGGCTGTTAACTCAGCTTGTTTATCCCATAGAACAGCTGAAGGATTAAATTTTACAAAGCTGGACTCTGTTATAAATGAGCTGATTTCCACTAGTGGCACCGGATTTATTGATGCAAGTAAAGCAGCTGTATGGAAACACGTTGAAGATGTTTCTTTGTGAAACTGATTCTTACATTGATCTCATTAGTTTATCGCCACTTCCTACTGATTTACTACCAAAACTGTTATCAGGCATAACAAAAGGGGTGTGAATACTTTGTATGTTTGTTTTCTGTAGAACCTTCTGCAAGAAACTGGAGACTTGATGTGGAGGTGAAGAGTGTTTGGAGGGAAATCGGGTGTTTAGTGTCAGAGCTGCAGCTGCTGACCTCACTGAGCTCTGTGCAGGACGAGGAAGGGAAGCGTAATGATTTATTGTGTCGTAGACAAGATGGTGGCAGCTTCAGCATGGAAATACTTCTCCAGGAAGAAGAGACAATGGTAATCCTGAAGACATAATGTCAGTAAAGTGACAGGGTGCTACCAGCTTCTGTTATCTAACAAAGGCTTTGATTGTCACAAAAACACACAGTCAGGCTGCAGATGTGGAAGTGAGACCAGATTTATGAAAAGGCCTCTAATTTCAGTTGAATATGGTGATTTAAATGATTTGCACCCTTTGGGGATTCAGGTCTAAATCAATCTTTGTTTTTTTGACCAACATGTTGGTTCTGTGGAGGAGAGTAACCAGAGTCCTGATCAGAATCTGTGGAGGAGCTGAAGATCAGAGCAGAAACATCCAAGAACTAGTTTTAAGCTCAATATTTCTCTTCTTAGCATTTAGAGATTAAAAACTTTCAAAATTGTTTTATTATCCGCCAAAAAACGTCTTTGTCTTTTGCTGTTCATTACAAACTTCTTAGTTGTAGGAAACGATGAGTAAATCTAATCGACCAAATTAAACACAGGCCGGTTTTTTCCCTCATTAGCATTTATGCAGAAATGTTCCTTTTAATGTCAACGTGAGCCCAGAGGTAAAATAAGGAGAATAGTCTGGTCATTAAAAATAAATTCCAGCCTATAAATCTACAGAAATCAGACAAAAAGAAAAACCTGAACTTGTTTCCAAGGTTTACCAAAGTTTTCAGTTTTTCATCACTATTTTATTAAGACTTTTTTAAAATAAGCATCTGTTTGAATGTAAGTTTTGTTAAGTTTCCTCCGTCACTGGTTTATTACAAAGAACCAGAAGCAACATCAACTTCACTGCTTGGTATGAAAGAAGACTCCTGCAGAACACGAACCTCTGGCTCATTGCTAAGACAGTTTGCAGGGGCTGGGTTACGCTGCGGGCAGATGGAGACCTGAGACGCTCTAACACTGAGTTTCCATCCATGCTAGATTAAATAAACGGGTTTAACCTGAAGGATGTAATGGATACGGCTCCTGCAGTGAAAGCTGAGGGACTCTTGGTGTCGTATCCAGTGGAGACGCATCATTTATCACAAAATGCAATAACTGAAACTTGAAGAACTAAAACTAACCAAAACATAGAGAAAGTATTTATGAAGCAAAGCCAGAAATATTATTGGTATGATGATAAGCAAACACTGCATCCTGTGTTGCTCTGATCTCACACTGATGTTATGATGATGGATTCGGCGCATCTTTCAGATCCACTCAGGATTAGAAACATTGGATGAATTTTCTCAGGATGTTCAAACTGAAGCTCATGAAGCTCAGAGGCTCCGACTGGCAGAAGGAGCAGATCTCTGCAGATTATTTTTCACCTCTGTCTCTATGATTCACACATTGAACCCATTTCTCACTTTAAACTTAGACAGATTATAAAAAGTTATTAAAAATAAGCAGAATAAAAGCACAAACGGCGCAGCTCACGCCTGAGTCTGTCCTTCCTGCTGCATGAATCAAACCTCACTGGTTTCTCGTGTGATGAACAGATTTTATTTTGTTGTGTGATCATCCACTGACTCTCAATGAGCGCTAACCGCCACGATGTCCGATGCGACTTTCCGTCGGATCGGATGTAAAATCGGATTCGGTGAGTTTTGGGCTTAACTTGGTTTTAAAGTCGCTCTAGAAAAAAAACTCTCCTCCATCGTTTCCAGGTTTCTGCAGATTTACAGTTAGATTAAAGAACTACAGGTTATCTGTTATTGTTATCCACCTACTTCATGAGAGACGCAGCGACCCTCAGCATGATGCTGCCACCTCTGTGTTTCACAGTTGACAGATTCACCTTTAATGAATTTAATGTTTGTTTCTCAGAGGTTCTGAAATCATTAAAACATGAAATGATCCGGACATTGTTTCCTTCGACTGCTGGAAGTAAACCTTCACGTGTTTCTGTCTGTCTCCATCTGTAGAGAAGATGCCCAATGTGACGTTTGCACTGACTGAGCACGGAGGCCACATGGGCTTCTTTGAAGGAGCCGTGCTTTTCCCTCAGCCGCTCACCTGGATGGACAAGGTCATAGTTCAGTACACCGACGCCATGTGCAACTGGGAGAGGAAACAGAAGGCGTGCCAGGGCGCCGCCGAGCCCAGCACAGGTTCAGGACCAAAACGCAGCGGCTGACCCCCCCGCAGGCCTTAAACTTTGACCTCAAGCTCTTCCAGTAATTCACAGAATAATCTGATCAGATTGAAGCCTGATTGAAAAAGCAGCAGTGAGTGTTTCTGTGATCGAACGCTGAATAACTGCTTCTTCTGACCACTAATCTAGCATCTGCAGACTCTGGGCTTTATTTAACTCTCTGTTTTCTACAAGCTGCAATAAAAACAGTCCGACTGACTGATGCCAGTCTGAGGAATCGCAGCAGGACTTCCTGCACCGTTTACTCCGCTGTCTTCCTTTCATACATTAGATGTGTTTTCAGGATAATCTGCTGGAAAAGCTCTTGATGCCTAAATGATTGTTTTCTGTTCCTTATGAGCACTTTAAGCTTCGGCGGGATGAGCGACCTTGAAACATTCCTCAGCACTTTATTCGACCCATCTGTAGTTTACGTTTCAGTCTGTCCCAGAAACATGAAGGAAGCCGTTTGTTTTCATTGCCTCTGGATTCTCGAGGCTCCATTATAAGCTACATGCTGCAGAGACGGATGATTCGATGCCAAATTGAAATAGTTTGGGAGGTTTATTTTAAGCTGCTTACAAATTTCCCTCATTAGTTAAAACGCTGCCATTTCTCACATTATCAGACTGTGTCAGAAGCAGAATTGCAAAACAATCTGAGGTTAAATGACAAGAGACAAGATTTAGGTTTTTTTTTTCTAAGAAATAATGTTTATTTTTGAAGTAAACTACCGGATATCTTACCTGCAGCCACTGAACCAATGATCCTTGGAAAATATGAACTAAAGTAAGGAAGTGTGGAACAATAAGGGCTCTACAGCGACTCTACCTGGAAACGCATCACCTGATCCTTTCTCCGCTGCAGTGAGGAGGTCAAACCTTTTCCATTCAAACAATCAACGCCGCCTTTTTCCAAAACTCGCTCTGATGTTTTTGCCTGAAAGCATAAAGCCTCCTGAACCTCCTGCTCTGTTAGTAAAGCTGCTAAGAGGGTTAAGATACTGCCTGCTTATAAATGTTACACATAACCCCTTTTTCAAATGAATTCATGTTTGTTATTCATTGTTTTTTATCATTAAAATAAAATGATTTTTGTTTCTGAAAGTCAGAGTTTTATATTTTGTGCTGATAACTTTTATCTGCCTGGTGTCGTGACTCAAACGACCCTCCGTATCTCTGCAGTCTCTGATTGGTTGCCTGTTGTTGTCGTTTTTATCTCCTTTTGTTTTAAATATGCATCATAAATCATCAATTTATATCAATCATTTAACCAAAACCCTTGTTTATATACAGTTTATTGTACATTTATTGATATCATCACTGGTGCCTCAGGAAGGATGTTTGGAGAAAAGTGTGTAACAGTTTTTAACAGAGAAACACATTGCAGGCACTTGTTGAAATATCAGCCTTGAGGCAGAGAAGCTGCGTTCAGACAAACCCAGTTCAACACAGCAGGGTGCACAGTCGGATTTATAGGAGCTGGAGTAAAACATGGAAGAAAATACGTTTCATTTGGTGTAAAAGGTTAAAATTCAAAATAAATCCATTTAGAAAGGGAAGAGGTGTGGCTCTGACCACACATGGAGACTTCAGGAAGTTCCCAGATGTGGGAAACCAGTGGAAACGTTTCTCTTTCAACGTTGAAAGAAAGAACGAAGCTGTAGATCTGACCTCTGAGCAGGTTTCAATGTAAACTTCAAGCAATTTGTTTTGGAGGAGAAGTTTGTTAAATGACTAATTTCAAACATACAGTTTCAGCTCATTACTGCCCCCATCCTGCATAACTGGGTTTATCAGAACATGTAGAAACTGTCTCCCGTGTTTCATTCATGACTTTTCTCCCTACAGCCGCACAGCTGGGTTGGTTGGTTGGATTTCCGTCCGTCAGTCGAACAGTTTGCTCGCTGTGGCCTTGCCGTCGTATTTAGACCCTTTTCCGTCAAACTCGGATGGAAGAATTTCAGGGTCAAACTCCTTGTAGTAATTTTCCAGCTCGTCTCCGTGGACAAAAACCTGCAGAGAAAAGAGCAAAGAAAATCCACCACAAGAGTCACTTTAATCAACTGGAAACGTGAACCTCAACCCTTAGAAGTATGTCCTCAAACAGATTACAGACATTTTACTCTCTGCTCTATTCAGCTCTAGAAAACAGCTTCAGCTCCACTTCCAGCAAAGCTCTCGTTTCTTTTCCCACCACATCTAGAGGCTGGTTTGGTTTGCAGGTCATCTGGATGGAGAACTTCCTGTCGAGTCTTTCAGGGTCTCCCTGCATGCAGCTCAGTCCAGTCCCTCATCAGTTATTCAGCTTTCATTTCTTCCTTCAACTCTTGCTGATTCTATGGCTAAAGCCCCGGATTATTACTTTAAAGTTTTATGAGAATCATTTTGAGAATAAATCAAAAGCCTTCTTGCTTTTATTGAGCAGTCGTTTTGGTTTGCTTTGTTTTGAGGTTTGTAGGTTTTAATCAGAAAGACAATTCAGACTCTTTAACAAACACCTTAAACTTGTTGCTGGTTATGCTGCGGAACGTGGAAACACTTTGGTTTGGAAGGTTTCAGACTCACTCTCTCCAGCAGCTTGCTCTTCATGAGGGGCTTCACCACGTTGTAGGTGGTGGTGAAGTACCAGGGCTGGTGGATGAAGTGCACGGCTTTGAAACGAGCAGGGAAGGAGTCCTGGAGGGACACAGAGATCAACACCTTCAGCACAGAGAAACCAGAAGCAGCTCAGCTACTGGAGCAGATGAACATCCCCACCTGGAGCATGTCCACCATCTTCTTGAGCTCGGTAGGTTTGATTCCTGAAGCTTGCTGCATGGTGAAGCCCTTGAAGTTCTCAATGATGCAAAAGCCATTGATCTGAGTCTCCTCGTTCTCCAGCAGCTTCTCCAGGATCACGCAGTAGGCCCGCAGGATCTGAACCCAGAAAACAGGCGGTCCAGGTTAGGTTCTGATGCTTTACTGCGCTGCTCTGGAGGAAGGAGGTGAAGCTCTGCACCTCATCAAAGGTGATCTCCTCGTAGTCCCAGTTCTCGATGTTGAAGAGCAGAACCACGCGTCCGTATTTGTCTCTGCTGTGGAGGATGCCAGGGTATCCGGCCTCGATGGTGCTGCGTACGGCCTCTGGGGTCAGGTTTTCAAACAGCTCGGGGTAATCCTTCCGGAAACGGACATAACCTGCAGAGAGAGGAAAGAACTCCCAACGTTTTCCTCTCTTTCTGTTCATCCCAGTCAGTAAAGTTTGGAGTTTAAAGTGGATCTTGGTGACCGACGGTTCAGAGTAACAACTAAACACACTTTTATATGGTATCAGTGAACCCCTGACACCTTGGTATTTGACCCACCCTTCATCAGATCGAAGGCTCGGGCCACGTCGTACTTCCTGGCACGGATGAAGCGGACCAGCAGGCTGTCCGGTTTCTCCCCAAAGGTGCTCTGCACCCCCTTGGCCAGATCGTCTCCAGCATCGGCCTTCTCCTTGATGATCGCTCGCAGCTCCTTCACTGCAGACACCCGCTTCTCATCGGTCTCATTCAGCTCGTCTTTGGCCTGCAGGGAGCAGCAGCCTGACCGTCACTAGCGGCTGAAAGACGGAGCGTTTCATAACCAAAGATTTGACATATTTCACACCAACCTGCTGAGAATCCAAGAGACTTTTAGTTGTGACAATAAGTGGCTTTAATGTCCGCTTATTGTCACTTTATCCAGACCAATAATGAGGAAATAATCCTAACTTTAGTGATGAAGTAAAATAAGGTTGAGTTACTGTAGCTTAAAACCATAAATAAAAAAACTGTTTTTAAAGTAAGAAATGTTCAGTTCTTTAGTCCAAAGTCAGATTCTATCATGTCTACAGTAGAAGAGATTATTAAAACAGCATAAAAAAGTTTTTTTAATAAATGAATTTAAAAAAAAGAAAAAACACTTGTCAGTAAATCATTTTGCCCGGGATCACAGGAACAGCTGGTTCACAGGTCCTGGTACCTTCTGCCTGGTGTGGTCTGGCAGGCTGGCACAGGGGCCGAACACGGGCCCGTGGTCCTTCACGGTGAGGTGCTCCAGCTTGGCCCTGAGAGCCTGCTCCTCCTCGGACACCATGCGGTAAGTTCCACTCTGTTAATAACAGATCCTGAGCTTAATGGAGACCAAACCAGTTGTTTCTACATGCAGACACTGGATGTAAACGGAAACATCTGTTTAATCCCACGCAGAAGGAATATTTGTTAAATTATTTAAATGCATCCTACATCACTGGTGTATTTATTAATCAGGGCTGGACTGGCCGCCGGGCGAACAGGGCAAACACCCGGTGGGATGACGCCCGTTTCTGGACCTACAGCTCTTATTATGATGGATGATGGATGGATGTTTTTGACCATGTGTGGATTATAGAAACGCGTCCGGTTCGTGTGTTCTGGCAGAAGGCGCTGTCGGCAGGACTCTGGATAATTCGTCACGAGTCGTTTTAATCATCTAATCCACACGGTAAGGAAGCCTGTTCTAAAACGGTCATCAATGGACCCCAGTGTGCTGCTTTTTATAATCTCGCTCACATGAGGCCAGGAAAGCCTGTAAACGCACACGGAGCCGAGCGGGATCCCAGATTAGAAGCTCAGAGTTCAGCTGCTGCTTGCAAACTTTCAAACAGAGCATCGAGTCACGGTTGTTTTTAATGTTTAACAAACGTAACATTTTGGTACAAAAAAGAAGCACTTTGATCATTTAGCTTCTAAAACAATGTTGTTTGTTCGAAGTGCCTTGAAGAGCCGCAGGATTAAGCAGATCAGCAGGTGTGGTTCAGGTTGGCGTCCATTTTAACTCTGCAGTATTTCTGTTCATCTGAGCTGAAAACAGGTTCAGTAAAACTCAATTGACCTTAATGACGTTGATGAAGTGATAAAACGCGAACGGTGACGATGATTGTTAATATTCCAGGTTCATTTCTCCCATCTGACTCGTTTTAGTGTCTTTGCCTCTTGTGAAAATGAGAAAAATGCATCATTTTGCTTTTATCGCCTTAAATAGTTTTGTTTTTTTAGTAAATATAATTTTTGGTCAAACAGAAAATGAATCAATAGCTTTTAAAGATTTCATAATAAAACATCCAAAGAAGTCTGATGTGTTATGTGACGTGATGCCGCCAGAGGCGTGTTTCTGCAAACTTGCTTTTTATTTCAATAAAATAATAATAATGTTTAATAGGTTAATAGAAATAGAAAAAACCTCAGCATAGAATGAAACTCTGCAGATTACAAACCATAATTAAAGTGATTTTACAGCGGAGTTAGAGAAGCAGCTGTAACCGAGTGAAGGTGGAGTACTCACAACAACAGCCATGCTTGGTGATGTTCCGACTGTCTGCAGGACTTGAAGGGTTCCTGTAAACCAAACAACAATCATCTCTCTGTTCTCCTGTTAATCCCCTTTATTCCTCACTGCTATATTTGGCGCCTGCATATTTCTGGATTATTTGTCAGAGGATTTAACCCTTTGGGTTGGTTCTGATCAGGCCTCCTCTGGTCATCAATGGAAACATGACGATGTTTGGTTTCACCTCAACATATCAGAGCTTCACTTTAATTCGGAAGTATTCTGTAATATTTAGACACATTCAAAAGTATTTTTTGGATTTTTTTTTCTGCTTTGCAAGCATCTAATTCTACTTTGATCAAATGTTGAAAAACATTTTCTAAGGTTGATGTTCCTTCTTACTTTCCTCCCAGCAAGCAGGACAGTGGAACTTACCTGGTGCAGATGTGAAGCAGATGTGAAGCAGCTGGCGTAGCGTTGAGGGGTCTGTGTGGAGCTGAGGTGGAAGCGATCTGGGATTTGTAGTGCTGGGATTAGTGGCGTCACACCAGATTACCACCAGCAGGCTTTGGTTTTTCCTTCAATCAGGGTGAAAGTGGCCGTAGGTGGGTCGGCACCAACAATGGGGGCTTCTGTCTGACCAATGGTGGAGCTTCCTTTCATCGGGAGGGGATCCAGGTGATGTAATGTGTGAATAGACTTCAAGTGGGGGTTTGCTACCTGCTCACATCCCAGAAGGATTTAGACGTTGTGACCATTGTGGACGTCTGGTTTCTGCACCGTGAACTGATGTGTTTGGCTGGATTTCATAGATCTGCAGAAAGATAACTCAGTTCACTGGAGTTTTTATGCTAATAAGACATTTTTCAACATTAAACTGTAGGTAAATTTATCTGCATTTAATTCAGATATGAAGTGGGGAAGTACCTTCACTTCTTACCTGGATGGTTTTTTCCTACGAAATAAAAGTGTTAGAAAAGCATCTTTTTCCACACTTTGTGCTCAAAGGGCTTCTCTGTTTTGAACTACTCTCAAACGTCTTTCGGATTATTATTTCTGTGTATTTTGTACATTATTTTTGGAGCTCTGTTTGATCCTAATGACTCTTCTCACATCATGATTTGGTTCAGAATAAATCTTCTTTCAGGAGATCCATTTCTCTTTGACTGAAGCTTCATCAGCTTCATCTTTAATGTCACTGATCTTTAATCCAAAGTTTATTTGGACACAAACAGGGACTAAAACCAAAGCGTATTATTGTTTAGGAATATGTGTGTTTTTCACCTGAAGTTTTCCTTTTAAATTGTGAAGTTGGAAATCCTTTCATGGTTGGTTCTTGGAGGGATTTTTGTTTGCTTCTTTCCCTCCCTTATGAACTATTGTAGGATTTGATTAATTAGATATTGTATGAATATGCATGCTTATCAACTGTAATTATCAGTTTGTGTTAAATATACAATAAAAATGAGTGGGCGTGCTTCATATTTACTGTCACTGTTTTACAGTATTCTATCTTTAATCTTTTTATTATTTCACTGTGATTTTACCACAAACACTAAAAAGAATTCAATTCAGTTTATTTCTATAGCGCCAAATCACAACACATCATCTCAAGGTTCTTCACAAAGACAGTTCATTCAAATCACACAGA
>JAUZNJ010011978.1:0-17797 GCA_034780135.1 Jordanella pulchra
GCTGCAGCTGTTTGATTGATTTATTAGTCAGACCTGTGAAGACGCTGTTGCAGTAATCAATGCGGCTGAAGATAAACATGGATGAGTTTTTCTAGATCACGCTGAGACATCAGTCCTCTAATCCTGGATGAGAGGTGCATATGTCAAACTGAACATCTGTGTGTGCGAAGTAAGTCCACGAAGTGGGGTCAGTGTCCCTGACAGATGTAACAGTTTGTCAGCCAACCTACACAGCTTCACAGATGCCTTCGGGAAGGAGGGTGGCAAATGGCAGAGCTTCATGTTTGACATTTCATTCTGAGGCAGTTTCAGATAAGGCCTCTCCAAGGCCAGAGCAGGAGTCGAATTTTAGATTCGAACAAATTGTTTGGGTTAGGCAGGCTATAATTTTTCCTTCCAACCTTCAGAGTTTTTGCTGGTCTCACCACGGCAAAACTTGTTATTTTTCTCACATTATGTTATTTCACCTCTGACTCCAGGAATTGTAGCCAGCCTGCGATCCAGTGCAAGGATTGCATCCAGGTTAAGGTTCTGCTCCCTTAAAATCTCAGTCTGAGTGTTGATATACAATATACAATATTTTTTGTCTTATATATCTAAAAAAGACCCTCTAAAGCCATTAGCATTATTTTTTAGTTTAAAAAAAAAACAAAAAAAAAAAACAAAGGATTGAACCATACATTTTAAGTGTTCCTGCCAAATTAGACCATGGAAGGGGCTTTTGTGTATTGCCTAATATATAAGGTGTTAGAAAAGACTAATAATACCCTGAAGCATTACATAGCTTGGAAATTAGATATAAGCACTTTTTACCTCCCCTTTTCACAGTCTGTTGGAAGATAAACTTCTCCTGTTTTCCAAACAACCTGAGCATATCTGCAAATCTCCTGGATGAAGAGGTTCTCTTTCATGCAATGCGTTATCACATCATGTTGCACATTTTCATGTAGATTTTGAATGAACGTTCTAAATATGGGGTCTTTTTCTTGGCTTGGAAAATTGCAGCCCTGAAAGTAAATCTTTTTCACTCAAAAGTAATATTCTTTAGGTGTTTTGTGTTCTTCCTAGAGCACTGAAAAATACATCAAGCATGGCTAAGGCCTAATCTCTGTAAATTCTTCTCTTAAGATTTGAAAAAGAGCTCAATAATTTTCTCAGATTTTTGGTTGAAGAGATTTTATGAAAAAATGTACTTTTATAGTTGTTCCAAATCAGCTTAAATTTCCCACAAGAATAAGGAAGAGGCAAGTCTTTGAGACAGTGCCTGACTTCCTGTAGATAATCACTGATGCTTGAGTCTTGAATATCTGCATCAAAAAGCTCTATATCTTTGGCAAAGGATTCAGTTTGTTCAATATGCATGAAATTCTCAGTTGACGAGCCCAGCCCATCTGGAAGTTGGTTCTGGTCCTAAAATACTGGAGTCCTTTGAATTAACCTTCGATAATGCAAGCCAGATTGATCCTTGTTTGAATAAGAATTTTTTAAGCTGAGAACTTTGACATTTGGTGCTGGGTCAAATTGGTGTGGTTTCTCGGTCAAATCTGGATGGCTGTTCTTGCCTTTAGGGGTTACTGAGTCAGGACATATACTGGATTGATGTTTTGTTTCAGTGCTAAATAAACCAATTCTTTTTACAGAGTCGTCCTGAACTGGCTTGGTGTCTGTTTGCAGCAGTAGTGTGACTTTTGTCCCCTTTGTCTTCAGAGTATTTTGATCTGTTTCAAAATTCTGCATTCTTTACAACTGATTAAAACTTTTGCTGTTTCAGAGGCTGAATCCCAAACTGGCCCCTAAACACTAACTCTAAGCACTAATCCTCTGTTTGCGCATTCCAGCAGAGGGTCTGTGTTCCCTTGGAAACATCCTAAACCCCGTACTCGGTAAGGAGAGTGAACCATTCATTTGGCAGCGGGTGTAATGGCGAACTAGTAGCAGAGCAAACATTTGCATTATTCCGTTTTATCCAGGACTGGGTCGCAGGGGCAGCAGTCTCAGCAGAGACTCCCAGACTTCCCTTACCACAGACACCTCCTCCAGCTCTGCTGGGGGAAGCCCAAGGTGCTCCTGTGCCAGCTGAGAGACATAGTCCCTCCAGCATGTACGGGGTCTTCCCATGGGCCTCCTCTAAGTGGGACGTGCCTGGAACACCTCCCTAGGGAGGCCTCCAGGGGATATGTGAAAAAGATGTCCGAGCCACCTCAGCTGACTCTTCTCGATGTGAAGGAAAAGCGGCTCTACTCCGAGCTTCTCCCAAATGACCCAGCTCTCCACTCTGTCTCTAAGGGAGAGCCCAGCCACCCTGCGGAGAAAACTAATTTCAGCCGCTTGTATGTGGGATCTCGTTCTTTTGGTCATGATCCAGATTTCATGACAATAGATTAGGGTAGGAACGTAGAGCAACTGGTAAATTGAGAGCTTTGCCTTTTTGCTCAGCTCTCTCTTCACCACGACAGACCGGTGCAGCGACTGCATTATGGCAGCAGTTGCACCGATCTGTCTATCGATCTTCCACTCCATTCTCCCCTCACTCTTGAACAGGACCCCAAGATACTTGAACTCCCCCACTTGAGGCAGGAACTCTCCTCCACCCTGAAGGGGACAAACCACCTTTTTCCGGTCGAGAACCATGGCCTCGGACTTGGGGGAACTGATTCTCATCCCGGCCGCTTCACACTCGGCTGCGAACTGCTCCAGTGCATGCTGTAGGTCTTGGCAGAAGGAATCCAGCAGGACCAGGTCATCTGTAAAAAGCAGGGACAAGATCCGCTGGTCCCCAAACCAGACCCCCTCCGACCCATTGCTGCCCCTAGAAATCCTGTCCATAAAAGTTATGAACAGGAGCGGTGACAAAGAGCAGCCCTGTCAGAGTCCAACATACACCGGGAACAATTCTGACTTAATGCCGGTTATGCGGACCAAACTCCTGCGCCGCTTGTACAGAGACTGGATAGCCCCTAGTAAAGAGCCCCCAACTCCATACTCCTGAAGCACCCCCAACAGGGTGGCATGAGGGACACGGTCGACAAAACACATGTGGACCGGTTGGGCAAACTCCCATGAACCCTTGAGCACCTAGCAGACAGTATAGAGCTGGTCCACTGTTTCATGGCTAGCACGAAAACCACACTGCTCCTCCTGAAGCCGAGGTTCAACTATCAGCTGGACTTTCCTCTCCAGGACCCTGAAATAAGCCTTCCCGGGGGGGCTGAGAAGTATGACTCCCCTGTAATTGGAACACACCCTCCGGTCCCCCTTCTTATGGAGGGGAACCAGAAGCCTGGTCTTCCTATCCAGGGGCACTGTCCCCGACCTTCTCGTGATGTTGAAGAGACGTGTCAGCCATGACAGCCCAACAACATCCAGAGCTCTGAGGTACTGGGGACGGATCTCGTCCACCTCCGAGGCCCTGCAACCGTGCAGTTCCTTGACTACCTCGGTGACTTCAGCCTGGGTGATAAACAAATCCAACCCCAGACACCCACTCTCATCTTCCACCATGGAAGGCGTGTCGGCCAGGTTGAGGAGATCCTCAAAGTACTCCTTCCACCATCCCGAAGACATCCTCTTTCAAGGTCAGGAGCTCTCCACTCCTACTGAAAACAGTGTTAGCGAAGCACTGCTTTCCCCTCGCCGGAAAGTTTGCCAGAATCGCTTTGAGGCCGATCGAAAGTCTTTCTCCATGGCCCCTCCAAACTCCTCCCAGGCCCAACTTTTTGCCTCGGCAACCGCCAGGGCAGCAGCACGGTTGGCCTTGCGATACCTGCTTTCTGCTTCGGGAGTCCCACAAGCCAACCAGGCTTGATAAGACTCCTTCTTCAGCTTGACAGCATCCCTTACTACTGGTGTCCACCACCGTGTTTTGGGATTGCCGCCACGACAGGCACCGCAAAGCTTACGGCCACAGCTCAGGTGGCTGCATCGACAATGGAGGTAGAGAACAAGGTCCACTCGGACTTCATGTCTCCAGCCTCCCCCAGAACCTGGGAGAAGCTCTCCCAGAGGTGGGAGTTGAACACGTCCCTGACCGAGGGCTCAACCAGATGTTCCTAGCAGACCCTCACTACTTGTTTGGGCCTGCCAAGTCTGTCCAATTTCCTCCTCATCCAGCATATCCAGGTCACCACCAGGTGGTGATCAGTGGACAGCTCAGCCCCTTTCTTCACCCGAGTGAACATGTGGCCGAAGGCCAGAAGATATGACTACAAAGTCGATCATCGACCTCCTATGGTGTCCTGGTGCCAAGTGCACCGACGGACATCCTTATGCTTGAACATGGTGTTTATTATGGACAATCCATGACTAGCATAGAAGTCCAGTAATGAAGCACCATCCGGGTTCATACCTGGGAGGCCGTACGTTGAACAAATGTCATTAATCCCTAAAGAGTAGTTAGTTTAATTTGACCAGACACATTTATTTTAAAGAAAGGGGCTGATGTTTGAGGTCATGTCAATCTGCGTTAGAGAGCTACAGCCACACATGTGTGATGTCACTGTGTTGCTACAGCAACGAATGCTTTCTTTTTCTGTCGGAAGAAAGAGGCCATCCCTTTCTCGTTTGTACCCCCACTTCAAACAAGGCGCCTTCCTCAGCTGTGAGTGTGACTTCATTGGGAGTGAAACTCGATAGTTAAGGGAATAATTAAAATCATCTGAGCTGATGATTCAGTTAATGCTTTCAAGTAAAGTCGGTAATCAGTAGAAAAAGAGATCATTTAGAGTTATTAGCTTTTGTTAAATTTCTATTATTAACGACTCCAGGAATTATTATTATTTGCATACATTTTAATGCATTAGGCATTTCCATATAATCTTGTATGTATATTTTCTGTTCACTACGTATTTCTGATTTATTAAGTCGGGCTCTCAAGAGCAAAAATATCCCACTGATGATGCAGAGGTCTCAAAAATTCATGTATCAAATATGATACATTTGGCTTTAAGGGGCAAAAAAATAACAAAATGGAAGTTAAGTTTACATCAGACCTTTGAAAACATAAACCTTTGAAAACATAAACCTTGTGACACAGACATATTTTAAATTCATCCTAATTACTGAAAGCAGAGATGTACAGCTTACATCTCTAAAATTAAATACAATGGAAATAAGTTGATTAAAACAATATTAGTTAAGCTAAAAATGATTTAAATAATTACTTAACATAGTTAAGTAGTTGATCTGTTTGCATAGTAACTTGCTAAAAAAGATATAAGTAAAGTTTTCAGTTAACGCATCATGAAAGGAAGTGTACATTTTACCATAAAATTAAGGTAAATGAGAATATATATTCAAATCAAAAAGCAACAATTTGTTGTCAGTTTCCCTCCATCCATATACAAGAAGATTATAAATCGGGGTCCCTTAATTCACAACTACACCTTTTCTCTTCCAAGTGTTTCTTTGACGGCCATTACTTTTTCTGCTATAGCTGTTCTTCTTCTCCATACGGATCTAATTCTCCTGGTAATCCTGTTTGAATTACTGGACCTACTGATATAACATCTGTCCTAAGTCCAAGATGTATTTGGTCCCTTTGTAATCAATAGAAGTAGGAGCCCCCACTTAGAAATGCTTTTAGCAAGACTTCTGTGCTGACTCTAAGAAATTTTTGGGACCATTTCTCTTGGACCACAGCTTTAGCCTTTTCTTCAATCTCATGTTGTGAAAGTTGGGGAGATTTTTCCTTTAATCGTTCCTGCTCTTTTTCTATATCTGTGGCTAATGCCTGCAGCATGTCTTGGGTATAGTGATCACCATTGTTTTCCTCAATAATCTTGTCTATTGTATTGAGAAGCTCTTTTACATGGAACTCATTGCTTCTGTATTCATCCTGTGGGGTCTTCCAGTATCTATTATCAATGACGTTGCAGCGGCCGCCACATAGCTTCACTAATTCATCTAAATCTTTGCTTTTACTGACAAACTCCTTGATTGTTGTTCCTTCAGGCAGCTGGTCACCATGTGTAAAAACCACTGTGGTGAATTTCAGAGCCTGTTCTGAGAAATATTCAGTCATCTTATTAATGACTTCTTTTTCTTGCTGTGTGTATTTACCCACTCTAAGTACAATCATGAAAGCATGAGGGCCAGGAGCACTCTCGATAAGACATTTTAAGATTTCCTCCTTCATCTCTTTGTCACTTCTAACTGTGTCAAAAAAACCAGGAGTATCAATGAGTTTTAGGTTTTTCCCATTGACCATTCCTGTCTTTGCTTGACAGTGTTGAGTTCCAGATTCTGCAGTATGATCTGGTTCACACACACGCTTTCCAAACAAGGTGTTAGCAAGGCTGCTCTTCCCAGATCCAGTTTTTCCCAAAACCACAATTCTTCTTGTGAGGTCTGTAAGATAACAAAGTAGATCAGTTATCTATGATGGTATGAATGTATATAGACAGTACTTTCTGGATTCCAATGATTTTTTTCAGAGTTATTTCTGTATTATTTAAAATTTCTTGGACTCAGTCATACCACTCAAATCCATTTGGTGTAAGCCATTTGTAAACATTTTTTGTCTTCACTGTTACACATGTATACGTCTGAGAGGTCATAGAAAACCTAGACTTTCAGGTCCTTTTAACATGTATTAAATAACACAATAAATTAATGTGCTAAAGTTGCACTACTTTTACTAAGAATATAATTTGTTTATTTTTTGTGTCATTTTTAGGTTTCATCCATTAGGTCCTATTAGTCTACAGTCTCAGACACCAGTTTTCCTTCTGTACTCAGCTGTCTTGAAACATTTTTAAGCCTGTTTTGTAAATCTTCTAAAATGAGCTGCTTCGGAGGTTATCACCCCATTAACTGCCAGTTAATATGAGTTATCAGAACCATAGAATCAATTTAGTTGTGCCTCCTACCTTCCAGTAGTCTCAATAGGTTGTTATCTGAAAATGAATCCTAACATAAACCCTAAGGTAACTCCTTTTTTGCCCTTGGAGTTAATTAATCTATGTATGTGTAATTTGAACATGATTTTAGTTCTTCATCTGTTATAAAAAAAAAGATCTACATATCGCTCCTATTAAGCAACTCAAAAACAAAAAAAAAATCTTATATCGCTTCAACAATTGTAAATAAAATTTGCACCTTATGACGCAGCCCAATTGGCTGTTATTAATGCTAATTTGCATATTATCAAGCCTAAGAAGGTAGAGGATGCACAAACTAACGCCATTCAATGGGAATTACCAATAATAAAGAGTGTTTTATTAAAGGTAATAACTGTATTTTCAATAACATAGTTATTTTACATAAAATTACTACATACAGTCAAAAAACTTTTATGCAAACTAAATTTGCCAAAAAGGACACGTGGCTGTTGTGAATTGTTTATAAAGTGAATTTTACCTAATATGGGAAGACCTAAACCAAACTGTTCCAGCTAATTACATGTCAGTTTTGAGTCTCGCCTTTCTTGGTGACAGTAGTATGTTTACAGTAGTGAGCCCAGCTTGGTTTGAATGTGATCAAAGTTTCAGTCTAGTTAAAATTCAAATATGGTACTTTTAAGAGTTTTATGGTATATTGAAAGTTGCCATATTTGGCAGTGGTCCGGACCACGCAAGTAGACTGGGACCCAGTTTTTTAGGTGTTTTTAGCTCGCTTCCAAACACACTCCAGTTTGGCTTACATCAGGTATGAAAACAAACCATCCTCATCTGTTGATTAGCAACACTGCTGCAACCAAGCGATGGTCCCGTAGGCCCGTGTGAGGCAATTTATGTCCCATTTCAAAACTATTAATTAAACATCTCAAGATCTGAATTGAATTAGCTGCTCTTGAAACGTAGTGTTTGTGCTGCTGCAATGACCGTTTAAATATGCAACACACAGGTGCTGCACGAAGGTCTTTCATGGTAGTTACGCTTCATTTATGTCCAATAGAAGCATGGCTCACTACCTGCGTGGCAAAAATTACAATTTCAACATGAACTTGAATCTAACAGAATAAATAAATATTAACAGTAATAATAATAATAATCGTAATAATAATCAGAATAATAATTATATTTAATTCCATCATTGTGTGTTAGCCATGATAAAAAAAAGTTTTTTATTAGTTTTATTGAATCAAATGTTGTTTTTTTATGTGTATTTTAGAAGGAAATCAGAAATTATTCTACATTTTTGAGGTATTGTGAAGGTATTGTCAGGTTAAAATCTTTTAACATCACATAGGCTTTTTGTTATTGGTGTCAGGGCTTTTTGAGGCACCGTTTTATTAAAAGGAGGGAATACGATATGAATCGTTAGTGAAGGTGGCTTACCATTAGGGGTGGCTGTGGAATACGATCCCTCATTCACATTGTTTGGCTGAATTAGACTCCTTTCCTCTGATGTAGAGCTCTGTTGTAGAAAATAATACTATGTTATTAGATAAAAAAATATCAATTAAGTTTGGAAAATCTGATATGGATCTTTTGGGGAAATACAAATATGTCCTCTAAAATATTCTATGTTGGAAAACTCTCCTGAATTTATTTTGCATAAATTCAGGAGGGTTTTCTACCACTCTTTGTCATTCTGGCTCTGCAAAGTTCTTCTGTTTCCTCAAGGAATTTCAGATGATGTAAAATTCTCATATAAATGTAAACTTTGGTCCATCCACAAAACTTTGGTGTTTTGCTAGATAACTAGGGTTGATTTCAACTGAGTTTAATTTACTTGAATTGCATGACTGGATTGACTTACTTTTTTAAGTGCTTATAGATGCTGTGTTCTGAATCGGAGCTACATTGAAACCAGACGTTTTCTTACACTGTATATTAAGACACATTAGGTGCATTTCCAGCTTTTTCTAATGCAGTTTTTAAAGTATTGCATCAGAAAAGGTTGATGAAAATGGCAAACTTTGAAAAAAAATCCTCAAATTGGCAAAATGAGTGATGAAAACAATTTTTTACGAATCAAATTTGATGCAGTGAACTTTTCCCTCACATGTTTGATCAGCTGTTTCTGCTGTCAGCATCTTCCTGGATCTTAACATTGGTAGCTGAGATGTTAACGTAAGTACAACTTGCCTACAGTAATACATTAATTATAACTTTCCTCCATAACTGATCTGTGGTCAGTGCTAGATTGCAGCCTCTACTTTGTTTTTATTAATGCCGTGTGTGATGAAGTATTGTGGATGACGACCTAGGATGACATTATGCTTTACGTTGCTCGATTAATTTGCTTTAATCCAAACAGAAAGATCGCAAATTCACTTTTCCTCTTTTTTCCGAACTTTTAGTTTGATTAAAATTCTAATTTCAGTTGGATGGAAACAGGGCTATAGACATTAAGAAATACATTTCTGTGTTGCAGAAACCAACATGCTTTGGTCGGAATGTGCATAAACACCCAAGAACAAAAGCAAAAGACCTTATTAAGCTACTGCCTGAAGCTGGTAGGAGTGTTTCATTATCCACAATGAAGCAAGTACTGTACTGACACATGTTGAAAAGCTACTCTGACAGGATTTCAGTTTGTAAATGCACACAGGAAGAAAGAATTGTTAAGCGACATTTACTGTGATCACTACTTATAATAATAATAATAATAATAATATATTGATAGCTATTATTAAAGTCTATGCAGAACTAAAAACATCACATCTTTTAAAATGACTAAAATTTTTTAAAATGGTCTAAAATTTCTTGAGCTGACGGATGGAATTTGAAATAAGACATGACTCATGAGTACATAGGATTGATTCTACTGGCTGTAAATCAAAGAACTGCAGACAGCTCCACTTCTATTATGTTGCAATATCATATCTGTATTTCTCCTAACAAATTACACAAATAGCTTTTCTTACAGCTTTAAGAAATTATCTGAAGCAAGTATTGTTTTTGCCAGACTGTTTTATAAACATCATATAGATTTGTTTTAAATAAGATACTATATATAGTAAACAGGTCCAGAATTAAATCCAATCTTACACTGACCTGTACTGGACCTGAGGAGACAGTGTTGCTAGGAGAGCTTGGAGTTGTTGGGCTGTCAGTGACAATAAACACCAGAGGACCATCTGAAAGCTCTACGCTGTGCTCACGTCTTCGAAGAACTTCTTCTTGTACTGCAATAAAATGCATCACAATTATTAATTAGTTAAGTAAGAATTTCCAAGAACAAGTGCAACCGTAGGAAGGAATAAACCAAAGTTTTCAGAAAAATTTTCAAAATAATCAAATATGTGCTCAGATGCTGTGTGGATGATTAATTATATTCCCTGCAATGAAAAGTAACATGTTTTGAGACCAAAATAAATTTTGAACAATTAATGTAATAAAAATCTACATATGATCTCTGTTCATAAGATCATCTTTGGAGATTCCCTCAATCTGTAATGAATTAATCAAAAAACACGGCACCAATTGTACAGTTAAAAGAGTAATTTATAACGTGCTGATAATTTGCTGACTCTACAGTACCTTTTTGATCTTTAAAAGCTACACAGTAGTTGTTATCACCCACAGCTGTCAGTGGTCCACATTCTCCTCCACCAGATTTGCGCCGAACGTGTAAATAGCTTTCTATTTTCTTCTGGTTTTGGTCTGAGAGGATCCTGTTACACTTAAAAAAAACACGATACTGGTAGTTGTCCGCCATCATTCACACACACGAGTAGATTAGCTGTTAGAGAACTTCCAGTAGAAAGCCTGAGCTACACCTATGAAGCAGCTATTAAAGGGCATTGTGTTCTTACATTGTGACATTAGCAAACAGAGCACTTTTAGCAACAACTGGTTCGGCCAGTTCTGGGGCATGGTTTAAAAATATTTTAAAGTTAATACTTTATTCATAAACACTTACATAACACATGTACGATAATATATCCAAATAATAGGTTTATTTATATTTCCTTGTCATAAAGAAATAACTTCATAGAAAATGTCCAGTAAATACTTATTCATGTTCTTACTTTAAGGTAATAAACACTGGATTGCTGCAATATCGCCCCTCTCAGTTTGCTTTGGTCTCAGGCTCAACCAACAGTTGTTTTGGCCCATCCTACTAGAACTGATGCTATTGTGAAACCTTTAAATAAAAGAAACAGAAGAAATATTATCAATAATGTGCTTTCTGCAACTAGTGGCTTTATCCATCCTTTCTGTTTTGACTCTGAAGACATTGGCCATTTTTATGGCGCACTATGTCAAAGCAGCAACTGCAGATGCTGCGTTCTGGAATAGTAGAAAAACAGAAAACATTTGTTTTCAAAAATATTTTAACCATACTTTTCTGATCACTATATTGAATGGATATAGGAAGATTGTTTAATGTTGAATGGGGGTGAAAGTTGTATGAAAAAGAAGTGTGGTCATTACTTATTAGTTTGTTTTTCTGCTGTGTCCCACAGCGCAACACAAAATGACTCCCTGGACTACCTAACACACAGCAGAAATTAATCCTAGTTAATTTTAAACATTACAAAACACTTCAGGAATGAAACACCCTGTGATTTACTGTGCAGTGTCACCTGGTGTCCAAAGTGTCAAAACTACTTACAGAAGGATGTAAATTCCTCATAAAACAATTTTAAATTGCAACAAAAATTTTATGACAAAAATCAAGTAATGAAAAATTTAAAGCCGTATTTGGTTTATATTTTACTTTTCAATTAGTTGACACTTTGTGATGGTCTATGTGTGAAAAATTCATTTAAATGTTTATGTATCTAAGGGTAATGTGCAGAGAGAAAACCAAGTTTGAGGTTGAAGGAGGTGTGATTGGCACATAGTTATACAATAAACTCTGCAACATCAGGTTTTATAATGAGACAAGTATGTTGTTTTTAACTAATATGTGAAAATGAGAGGTTAGCAGTCATGTGTTTTCATGTCTTTTAAAGGTATTGCAAAGTTAAATATGCATAAACTCCTAGAAACATGAATGTTTGGCTTCATGGTAATAGTTATTAAAAACAAAAAAGCTGTAGTTACACTGTGTTCATGCCTTTGTTATGAAGAAATAACAACCTGTGGAAAGTCTTGACAATCAGGTTTCATTAATGAATAGGTTATTATTGAGCTGTATGCTTATTTGTTTCACAGCAGATGTTCATTTGAGAAAAATTGACTGAAAATATGAAGCAATGAAAAAATAAAAATAATACATCTATGTGAGAGCTGGATTGAATATTATGAGAGAAAATATAATGATTTCAACTTACAATCAACTCTGTAAAACACTGATATCTTCTCTCTGTTCTCCCCAAACAGTCTAACGCTGTGACACAAATGTGTGGACACACAAGTAGACACACACACCACTCAATTCAGTGCCATTGAAATGGCTGGTATGCCTGCCAGGCCCGGATCTACATCTGAAGAAGATCTGCAGTATTATCCAGTCAAGATTTCTTAGACTGGGCATGGTGCTGGTGCAGTGGTTAACCTTTAAAGTGAAATGTATCATATATGATACATGTATTACTGCATCATCAGTGGGATATTTTCGCTCTTGAGAACCCGACTTTATAAATCAGAAATATGTAGGGAACAGAAAATATATAAAAGATTATACGGAAATGCCTAATGTATCAAAAATTATGCAAATAATGATCAAATTTAACTTATACAAAAAGTATGTTTTATTTTCATAATTTTTCATAGAATTCAATGACAACTCTTATATTAAAAAAGCAGAATTTTCTGTCAATTATTTCATGGTTTGAGCTTTAAAGGGTTAAGAGTGCGACCATGTATGGAGGCCTCAGTCCTCAACGTGGCCGTCACTGGTTTGATTTCCGGACAAGTCGACCTTCGCCACATGTCTTCCCCTCACTCTACACTCCTTTCCTCGAGCCTAAAGGCCACTCAAGCCTAAGAAAAGAAAGAGATTTCTTAGGCTTAACCTGTATGAACTTCTAACACACACTGAAAAGGAATCAGGGAGGAATTTCTATGCCAACATAAAAGGTTTTGATATTGGTTTTTAAAAACAAAATATTTTAATCCAGAATTACGACTGCCTTTAGTGATGCCTAAAAAGGCATTTTACCTTTGTCATTAAAAGGAAGTCCCTGTTCTACCAAATATGTCAGTACTGATACACCCCTCTGTAAAACCATTGTCCACATTTTGGTCAACACATTCTTACTCCCAACTTGTCATATACTGACGCTTGGGCAATGTCCCCTCAGCGTCACATATTGACGCGTCAGGTACTCCCTTCGCGTCAATATTTGATGAGAAGGGTCTATTCTATTTTTGTATATTTTTGTAAAAGGCACACAATTTGTGCAGAGCACATGTTTTTGTAGGTTTTTCACAATTTCTTATATTTAGGGTTATGGTGCACTCTCCAGAAGGCTATATAGTCAAATTTAACAAATTTAGGTTTAGTTATGAACTTTGGAAACTTTAGGGTCATGATAGACTAACAGGGCGGGCTATATAAGATTCAATGAGAGAATCCTTCTCGTCAAATATTGACGCGAAGGGGGTACCCGACGCGTCAATATGTGATGCTGAGGGGACATGCCCAAGCGTCAGTATATGAGGAGTCGGGAGTGAGAATGCGTTTTTTTGGTTTATGTTCCAAGTGTAGCTGATTGAAGCAGCAAGACATGATGGCTGTCCTGGGGCTGTAACACTACATGTGCTCATAGACCTTCGCTGGCACAAATAGCTTGGACTGACAGATTAAGAGCTTTTTCTTCCTCACTCTTAATATTTTAACCTGGCAGGTTAAAGTGATAACTGGTTCTGCACTTTATCAGTCTGGGCCTGCTCCACTCTAAACCATTTAGCAAAAGGAGGGACATTCAGCTTAACATTTCAAGCTAAAGCCTCACCTACTGCCCATCAACCAGAGTTTGGTTTTAGCTAATCAGGAGATAAGAAAGCACAAACATTTTTCCCCACCCAAAAATGCACAAAGCACTTGTTGTCCTTGAAAGTTAAAATCTTTGAATCTTATATTGTAGCAAAAAATATTACACAACTACATAACTTATAATGGTTAGAATGAGTATTTTATGACCTATTTAATTCACATTGTCAAATTTTTTTAAAACAAAGAAAGAAAATGTTTTCATCAAGTTTATCAGTCCCTGTCTGTGTTTTATCTTCTCACAGGAACATCATTCGGGGAAAAACCTACATGCATAGCCGTTTAGTTTACAGTTTTGGCTGTAAAACTATTGATTTCACCTCTTTTTCCCGGTGTCCTCCCATATTAGCAGTCTCCTGTAAATTTCCTGCATGATTGTTTTATAGAAATATATATAAAAAAACATTGTTTGTCTCTCCAAATGGAACTTTTGCTAGAATAGCAAGTCAAAAACTGATCACCTCTTTGTTGTTTGCAATTGGTTGACAACTGTTTATTTTAGATGTCTTGTGCAAACGTTGTATGAACATAATCGATACTCGGGCTTGACTGGGTTAGTTGAACAGCTTGCAGTGAATGTCATAAAATTTCGCTCTTTTTTTCAAATCCAAAACTTGCTAGAAATATGTATATGCAACATCAAAACTCCCTTTAGTAATCTATATATACTTGTAAAAATAATGCCAGAAGATAAAAGTCAGAGCCTGAATCATTAAAGTCAATGCTAACAGCAGACATCAAAGGCATCTGACATGTGGCAGGGTTTGCTTGTAAGACAAAAGCTCTGTGATAAATTTGGTAAAAAAAAAACCTAGTGTTGAAAGGGGATATGCACAAAAGCCACAGCCAGTGAAAATGGTTGTAAATGCAGCAGTCATGGCGGCAACGATGAAAAATTTCCATTTAAATTAATACAAATGTAAACCATTCAAACATGTCCTGAAATCCAGAGTCTTCAACCATTTAATTGGTTATGATACACAATCCATGCAAAGCCTCTCTTACTAAACCATCAAATGCCATGCTTTGAGGGATAAATTTACACCAAAACAAGGCAGGTCTTGCTCAGATCTCCTCTTGTTTAAGCTAGCGACATATCTAAAGACATAATATTCTGCCAAGACACAAGTAAGAAGCAGAAAGTTCTGTAGAAACTTCTTCTGATCCTTTCCTAATCAGATTTGCCAGATGCTTAAATCAAGGTCAAACAGATACTTCTGCACATAGAATAAATTCTCCACAGCTTCTGTCAAAATTCAAGAGTTTATTAACAAAAATCATTCAGCTCCAAGTCAAACATATTTCACTAACTAAAATACATTAAACATTAAACTAAACTAAGCTACAATACAGTACAGTACTAAGCTATGTACAAAGACGAAGAAAAACATGGCTGAAAACCATGATCAATTAGATCATGCAATGATATCACAGTTTTAGCGTGGATTTTATGCTTGAGAAACAAAGTTTATCTTGAAGAATTTGGTAAGTTATCTGATGTTTTCAAAACAATTCAAAATGCAAATCCAGGAGGTGAATAAAACATTATTCAGCCAAATAATGTTTTATTAAATGATTTATTTAATCAGACATATATAACCTTTAGTTAATTGGTTCTTATTTTTTTTGACTGAGCTCTCAGTTAGCAGAAACAAGGATTCCATTAAATGACTGTTGGTCAGAATTTAGTAAGTTAATGAGTATATGAGAAAACACATTACCGTTAACATTATATGTGTGTTTAAACCCTTAGTGACACTGAAAATGTTCAATATAAGGATGGAAATTCATCTGTCATGGCTGTATGGTACAACACGGCTTTATTTCCAAAATAACTACATTTGTCCCTGGCGGTTTTGCACCATTGAGGAATTATGATCAAAAGAACCTTACTTTGACAAATGGGCGGCTTACTATGCTAATGCTGAATTTCGCTGGAGTTTTCAATTCAGTTAGTGACACCTGTAAAGTGAAACCCATTGATTGAATAACCTGGTGATTCAATAGTGAATAGAAATTGAATAGAAATAAGTTTAAATCAGATACAACAGAAACTGTTGTGTCAGAAAAAAAATATATAACAGAAAGATGGGAATACGGGGGGAAAATAGTAACTGAGGATCCCACTGTGGATACTAACTGTGCAAAGATTCATGCAGATGAGGTACACTTATGAAAAATTAAAGATGTTTTAAGAAAGAGATAATGAGGGTTTTTTTTTTTTTTTTTTTTTTTTTTTTGTTTTTTTTATTTGTTTGGTACATTTTACTACTATCTACAAAAATTAGATATACTTTGTTTTTAGCTAAGAAACTAAAACTCTATATATGTCTTTACAATATGTTGTTACTGAATAGTAATTTTAAAATGCAGACATTTATTTTTTTCAATTTTAATAATTTCAGGCTACTGTATATATTATCATTTTGTGTGCTACATTCGTTCTCCCACCAGAGGGCGCCACATCTCAGAGGTGCTCCTCTGTTTCTCCTGGAACCTTGTTAAGCTCACTATACAGCCTGATTGTTTCTTTCATATGTGGGTTGACTTTAGTCAATTTAATTGCACAATTACCTAAACAATAAAATACTGTATTATCTACCTCATGCCAGGACTCTAACACCTAAAGGTGGCCAGTTTGGGTAAATTTGCATTAGATATTAGATAACTTCTGCACTAAAAAGCATTTTGTTGTGGACTCCTCATTCTTTAATAAATGATCCCTGAACATGTATTCAGTAGTTATAAACATTATAATACAGAATACAGAGAAGAAACTTTGATCTGATCACAACCTTTTTCCTGGCTTTGGTATTTCATGTTTTTCCTTTTTTCAATTATTGTTAGCTTTAGTTTTGATGTATGTGTCACAGATAGTTAATTAAAACATTTATGGACATACAGAACATTTAAGGACCAAATTAAGGACAAATAGTATTTTAGGGGACGGGTGACAACTCTAGAAGTTACTACTGCTTGAAAGGACTCAGCAGTTATCTGTGCTGTGTAAAGTCATTGTAATTTCTCCAGTTAGTCAAATTTAGTAGAACTGGGGGGTTTATGTTGCCATTTTTTTGGAGCCGTACTCTGGTTTGGTAATTTAACTATTGAGATAGAAAAACTTGGACTGTGAAACCAAAAAGGCATACTTAAAACCAGACAACTCTTTGATCAAGTGTGTGATTTGAAGGTGGTTTCTCAGCATTGTACGTGTTTGAAATATGTCAAAGGTTTTAGCTGGTGTCTGCAGTTTGTTAGGTTGTCAATAACTGGATGATTTGGGTTTTTGGTTTGGTAAGAGGGTCCTAAACCTAACAAGGATATACCTGACCTATCCTTTAAATCATGAAACATTTGTTTGCTGCATTTGAAAGAGCCTTAGAAGAAGTCATGAATTGGGACACCCTTCATCACAGCCCTGTGATGTAATTGGCCTAGAAATGCACCTTTCAAAAGATGGTCCACTAAAATGGGATACACCTTCAGTATCAAAGATGTATGTTTATATAACTGTGCATCTATTTGCAGCCCTTTTCAACCATATACAGTTCTGTTAGCTTTTATGATTCAGTGGGTGGGGTGCTTGGCAACCAACAGATTATTTGCATGAAATTGATAGAGTCCTAAAATAGCTTTTTCTCAAAGGAGTTCAAAATAGCCCAAACTGAGGAGGTGAAATCTGAGTTTCAAAAAAGGATTATGGGCAAGAATGTAACAAACATATCCTGTAAAACCCAGAGACCTATCCTAACCTACTGGAAACATTATAGGTCTACTTTAACGTGTCATTGAAAACAGTCAGAAAGGGTTATGAGGAAATGCATTTCTTGATAATCACCGTCAAAAGTCAGCACAAAGTCTAAAAGGAGCGAATGGTATGGGGAAGGTGTCATGATAGGTTTCAGTGCGCTAACCCACATGCAGAACACCAACACGGAGACTGGAAAAAGTTAACAGTTTATTA
>JAUZNJ010011989.1:0-17795 GCA_034780135.1 Jordanella pulchra
TCAAAACAAACAATATAAAGTAGATTTGAACAGAAATTTTCAGTTTAAAGCTTCAAACCAGCTTTTGAGTTTCTATTAACCCTAACCCTGCGTTCTACGGTCTCGTTCATCACCGCTCTCATTTCCCAGCATCCTCCTGGGTTCCATGTCTTTAAAGTTTACCTTTATTACAGATAATTAGAAGCTAGAAAACATCCAGCCTTTAAACTGAACTTTATGATTTAAATGTTACATTATTATTTGTATTTTCCTGAGATTATGTAGCCAATATGATACAGAAATTACTCTTAAGAGTTAAGAGGAAGATTTGCTGACAATATTTACATATTAAAATATTCTGATCATTACATGTTTTTTCTCACACAGGAATAGAAAATAAACTTCTACTCAGCAGAACTTTATTTTATGTTGTAACGTGGCCTTAGCTTGTATCTGCATAAAAGTTCAACAGAGGTCACTGGTCTAAAGTATTTATGGTGATAAACATGAAGCTAATCAGAGATCATTGCAGCAAGTTTAGCTATGAGACAAATCATGGAGAGAACAACCTTCTGGTTCTCCTGGAGAACATCTGATGATGGTTGATGGACCGAATCTTTCAGGCACCAGAAGCTGAAGCTCTGCTCCACATCCTCAGAGTTTATTTTGTAGATGATATGATAGGAAGCGTGTGTGCAGCGGGTCGTTACCTGCACACACACCAAGGCTCTCCTGCTTCATGTAACGAGGACCACGTGTTGGCTCCCATTGATTTTAAAAACCTGAAAATAACCCTGACCTTATCTGACCTTAAAATGTCCTCACTTGATAGTGATGCCAAAGCAGGAGCACACAAACACGTTTGTATTGTTACGAATATTAGGGTTTTCCATTGACTGTGAATGATGTTAGGTACTGGCTCTGCTGCATGTATCCTAACTACTACCAACATACACCTAGCCTAACCTTGAACCGAAGTTATTCCAATCCACACCTCAGAACCAATAACCAGATGGATGCTGTGCAGCTCGAACTAAGCTACACGTATCGATCTCCAAAGTTCCAGTAGAAACTGTTGGTAAAAGGGATGGACATTCAGTATAATTCTTCAAACTGATTGGGTACCTGCAGCTAATGTAACATTTTTAGCCAATCACAGCAGCAGCAGCATTTGTTTCTCAACATGCAGTTAACTGATAAATGAAACTAAATTCAGTTGGGGCCACATGCAGCCCCCTTCCGTCCACAAAGACGAAAATCACGTCGTTCTGCTTGTTTTGCAGAGACATGGAGGGTTTTCCTGCAAAAACCGGCACAGCCATGATTGTTTAGCTTCAGCCTTCCGCCTCCGGTTGACGCGGTGACATCATGCCAACCGTACCTGCTGGCTTCCAGCATTTTCATAAGTTTGTTTACAAATCTCACAAGAATTTATCTTACTTGCAGGGTAACTACAACCACCCAATACCATGAAAAATGTCCACATTAGGACCAACAGCAGGTCCTCATAAGGCCTGCTGGTCCTCAGAAGATGAGTAAACATCCCAGTAACCAGGTAACATAACCATGTGAACACACACAGCTGACAGAAACATTTTTATTATAAAGGAAATGAAACCAAGCGTCTCTAAGAACCGACCTGTGAATCCTCCGATAATCTGCGGTGGTTCGGTCCGGTTCTGCTTCGCTGGTTCCTAAAACCCACCAAACCTGATCCCGACCCGTTTCCTGCCTCAGCTGCAGCTCATTTAGCAAATGTTTCACTCAGAGGATAAAACATGTTTTTATTTTAGTTTTTTGGACTGTAGTCAGTAAACATTATCTTCTCTAATGTTGTTTATTGAAGCTTATTTATCATCTGCATCAATGAATCTATGGTACAACGGATAAAAAACAAAGTGGTGGTTCTGTCTCAACATCAGGACCTGGGTTTGGACCTTATAATGAGGAAGCTGGGGCTTAGCTTAATGTTTTTGGAACTGGTGTCAGGTTTGTTCTGCAGGGACTGGTTTCGGTTCCTGCCTGAATATAAAAGTAAACCCAGAAGACGGGATTTGGACCGACATGTGAAGCAGAACCCTCTTTGGGATGGTTTGGGTTGCTATTGGATCAGAATTTGGGAGAAGGAGCTGAGAGTGTGGACTGTTTCTGTCTCAGCACCGGGACCAGACCAGTGGTTCTGGTGGAGGTTTGGGTCCGACTGGACCCAAACATCATCAAAAGGTTCATTTATTTCATAGATTTTAGACCTTTTATTTTCAGCACAGACAGGAATATTAGTTCTGATGATTCTGGTCTACAGCCAACAGAAACCAAAGGTTCTGGTCACCTCTAGAACATCAGGTTCTGGTCCAGTCCACTTTTCATTTACTTTCCTCTGAAAAGTGACCTTTGGACCCGGTTCTGTTTCAGCTGAGTCCAGTTAAGACGGTTCTAGGATGGAGTGGAACAAAAAGCAGAGCTGGAAGTCCTGGAAGTCTGGTGACCTTTGATTGGAAGTTCTCCCCAGTCTGCATTTCACCACCAGAGGTTTTCCTTCCACTCAACTTTCTATGGAAGCACTTTGACAGAGCTCTCTATGAAGAAGCTGCTTCTTTAGCGATGACCTTTGGAGTGACTTACCCTCTTTGTGCCAGTTTCTGATGAACCATAGCAGAACGTTCTGGTTCTCCTGTAAAGTTCTGGTTTTCTTACTGATTCCATTTTGGGTTTTTATTAAACATCTGAACTAAAACTAAAAGGAAATAATATTTGACAATGAAACCTGATTTAAACGACTGAAATAAATGACCCATCAGATGATTTTCCTGTAGTCAGAAAAACATCCCAGAAACACGTGATCCGATGACTCAGATGAACAGAGTGGATTCTAACACCGGCGCCGCTCCAAGCTCCTCGGTTCTGTCCGACTCCAGACTTCTGACATCAGAACAAATGTTGGGAAATCTTAAACACTGTAAAGTTTTTTTTCGTCAGCAGCATCTGGAGGAGGATTCAGCTGCCGGACTGACCTCATTAATCCCGACCCAAACCCGTTTGTTCTGACAGCAACATGAAGCGAGTTGGACGGAGCGCAGCATTAATCATGTTCCATTAGCTCCCACCCTTCTAAATGTTTGCACAGTTTATCTCAGCAGCCTGGCTGCAGCTCCTCAGCTCTCTGAGGATCCGTGATGAATTTCTCAGCGAGTCGTTTGGGTTCGGACCCGTCCAGAACTCCACTTCTTAACAGCATGGAGCCATAAATCAGCTTCTGATGAGAGACGACCCCAGACTGCTGCAGGAAACGGTTGGTTTAGAGGAGGAGGAGGAAGCATCTTCATCTCTGTAGATCCTGCAGCTTCATTAGATGCTAAAAGCCTCTGACTGTCCTCCACCATGAAACGGCCAAGGACTCCTTCACCACTCCTCCTCCTCCTCTCAGCTTTTGAAGCTGGCTGTGACAGTCCGGCTCCCAGGGGAGCCATGGAGGCCCGCTGTTCCTCCATGTTACAGCAACATCAAGGCGGCACGACTGACCAGGATGTGTTTGTGTGAAGATCTGAGGATCGACCTGCTGCTCTGTGTTTGACCTCCAGAATCAAAGCTGCCTGCGAGCGCAGCGCTGCTTTCCTTCCTGTGAAGTGTCAGAGCCGTCCTCTCCGCCGTTTCAAGGTCCGTTACATGAACCCAGCCTGGGTGTTCACCAGGGAGGCGGCTCACTTTAATGACACGAGTCGTGCTCTGTTAGTGAGCATGATGTTCAGCTCTAACTCTGAAGCAGAACGTGTAACAACAAGGATAAATGAACATGTTTTATCTGAGGGGTAAAAAGTCCAAACCCAGCGGCCCAACGTTTTTACAAATAATTCTTAAAGAGCTTTTCTAGAACCAGAAGAGTCTGAACATTGAACCCACCTGTCTTCATCAGAGTCTGTAGATGAAAGTTTTATTTGCTGTCATAATTGGAGACTGATTCATTTTATTCAACACCCTGGAGGGACAGCTGACACCAATAAACAAGGGTTTTATGTGAAAGCATCAGTCACAGAAGAGACGCAGCGAGGTGGCAATGAAAAGCAGTTTCTATGTGAAACAAGGATAAAAACACAGAAAACATGGAAATAATTACAATCAGCTGTTGGATCATTGAGAGGGATGCAGCCGTTTCCAGTGGGTTCAAAAGTTCTCCTATGCTGGTTTAACTGGGATGCTATTCTTCAATGGTGTTCTCAGTCAGCTCTAAAGTAGATTAAACAATGTTTCTGTTCTCAGGGTGATTAGTGGCCAAATTTTCAGAGCTCAGGCTCAAGTACAAACAAGACTTTAAGGATTTTAAGGGTTTCTAGAGGTGAGGCAGTTAGAACTGGATGCAGGGCAGTTTTCCAGCTCTGTGGAGGTACAGCAGAGGAGTGATGAAGCTGCTGATGATGCTGATACAAAGGCTAAACAAGGTAAGCTGCAAAATAACCTGCAGGGACGCCACCAAAATGGCCGGACCCAGCATGATGGACTGCAGCAGCTGGGTGATGCAGTTGAAGCCTAGGGTGATGACGATCACCTTAAAGGCCTTCCTCTTCATGGTGTTCCAGTTCTCGGTGCCTTTGGACCCATCGCCGGGACCCGGCTGCTTTAGGATGAGGAGGACGCGTAAGCCACAGTAAGACAAGATGGCGAGGAAGAGCAGGGACTTGGCTATGAAGATCCAAGCCGAGGCGGCCTCAGACAGGCCAAATAAAGGAAATACAAAGTCCAGCAGGATCAGCAGCCAGTCGAGCAGACAAAGGCCCAAACGGTACCGCAGAGGTTTAAACCTGCAAACAGGAAGAATCAGGTAGATTTGATAACCCAGAGACCTCAAACCTCCAGCTATGCTAACCAACCAGGGAGCATCAAAGCAACAGAGGAAACAAAGCGGGGAATTGTGTTCATCTTTCAACAAAACCAGACCGGATCAATGCAAACAACTGAAACACGTTTAGAGGAAACCAAGGCCAACAATAAGGAACCATGGCTTAGGTTCTTAGAGCCTTGTCTGGAGATATAAATAGTACCATACCTGATGAAGAGGGTGGGGTGGACCACAGCCATGTAACGCTCCAGACAAATGCAAGTCTGAAAGAGGGGCCGAGAAATCAACATGAGCTGCAGGAACAACTTCAAAACCAGAATTCCGATTTGCCAAGGCATCCTGAGCAGGAAGTGGACCATCATGTAAAAAGACGAGCACCCAAAGAGGATCTCTGCGATGGCCAAATTCAGGGCGAAGAGCTCTGAGACGATGGGGCTGCTGGAGTCACTGCCAATCATCCAGATCACGTAGATGTTGGCTGGCAAACCCATTAGCACGTTGGAGGCCAACACACCCACTATACCATCAAAGAAAAAGCTGGGATCGAAAGTCAGCGTAAAGTTGGGGTGAAAATAATCCATTTTCCTCTAGTGTAGGAAATAGCTATGATATCTGTAGGAAAGAAACCAGAAAGACGTTACTTTAACTTCCGGGCCTGAAAGCTAAACAGATCGGCAATAGCAAGAAGAAAACAGGTCTGGATTTTATTCTAAATATCTGAGTTTATTCTCCATCCAGACAGATCCACACATCATTTGTTTGTGTTTCAGGTGGAGACTCTACATACTTGTCCCACATAACCTGCACCTCTCTGATATAATGCTAAATTTGCTATCAGTCTCAAAACTTTGTGGATGTGAGATGATTTTCTTTTAACACTGAACTGAAGCGCTCTCTGGAATCGAACCTTGAATCTCCTTCCCTGTAGCATGAACAGGCTTTAAAGCACATTAAAGTTCAACCAAACAAACAGAGGAGGATCAATGATGTGGTAAATGTTCAGAGGGACAGTAAACAGACGTAATGTTTTTTAAATTTACTGAAAAATAAACGCTTTCCTGGGGTTTACACACCTCGATCTCAGCCGCGGCGTCAGTGCATCTAAACACCCTCTATCCTCCGGCGGTTTTGCATTAAAGAGGCTCTCCTGGTTGTAATTTGCGCTTTTCATTTCTCGGGAAGATCACCACACGTTCCTTTTAAACTGGACCCACCTGTGGATTTGCATGGCAAGCAGCGGAGTCTAGGTTTACGTCTGCTGCATTCAAACAAGCCCAGCGGAGACTTGGATAGAGTTTCTGTGGACCCACAGTGTGGCCACATTTGCATTAGATTTCCCTCAAAATGCAATTTGTCAGTAGATTTCATAAACGAAGGCAAAACGTTTCTTCATCAGTCAGACAGAAGGACAAGTTAGAACTAAAGCAGCAATCAAAAGAAGATCAAAAACCTGTATCTGTACTTCTTTATAATTCGGAATATCTTTATCCAGCACCAGTAACAAGCCGAAATAAGGTCCCTTGTAAAAATCCAGCGGTGGAGTTGGCATGTTGGACTCTTTCTGGTTCCTCTGGCGTTCTGTTATGAATGTTAGGATAAACTAGTGCTTCCACAGTCAACCCCAGCCTAGGCCATTTTACTATGGATCCAGACACCAAAGGCACCAAGTTCTGATTGGGGAAACTAAAAACTTCCTGATGGAGAACCTGTGGTTCCCAAGATTTCCAGTGAGAATGTAAATCAAGGCAAGAGCACACCAACCATGAGCTATGAGTACCGAGACAAGGCCAAGACCTTTATAGGTTGAGACCAAAACCTGGTCTGGTCTTGGTCTTAAGGCCAAAACCTCTAAAGGTCTTGGCCTTGTCTCGGTTTCAGTACCTCTTGGTACCAGTGGAGGTCAAACCACAGTTATCTCTTCCATACAAAGGCTCTCCCCAAACTCAATAAGGACTTTGACTCCAACCACCCAACTGCACTTTGATGCAGACCACGAACCAAACTCAGTGGTAAAAGCGAGACACGTCACCCAAAGGGTGCTGGGTGTGACTGATACCATAATGTAGAAGAACATCAGCTGCGTCAATCAGAACATGTCAACGGTCCAGGTAAGCAGACCCTCGTAGATTAAACTACTCTTATAAATGCAGCATTTCTCAGTAAACACGCATCATAATGAGCATCACTGACCATTTAGGAGCAATCGGAGCATCACACCCTCATCCATCAGATTTGCATGACTGCTGCTGTCTATTTAAATCAGGAAGATATTACATTACGGAGCAGCATCACAGGTTCTAATGGTTACGAGAACATCTTTACATACGTCGCCACATTATCTGGTGTCTGTGTGGGGCGACGCAGGAAATGCCGGTTTGGTCCAAGAAAACTGATAGGATCAGAAAGAAGATCAATGATAAAATGGCTGCAGTCCAGAAGGAAATGGAGACACCAGAGGAAGATCTGTTCATGTTTACAGACATCTGACCTGTCCCTCCCTTCAGTCATACCCCCCCAACCCCCTAACCCTTGGAGGTGAGGAAGACTCGATAGCATCATCAGGGATGACTTCCCTCCAAGCAGGATGCTCTGTTTAGTTTCCACAGCCTGAGTGTATTTAAGTTTGCCTGAAGTGGAAACTTTGGCGTGTGGATCGTGTGTGTTTTGGATCCGAGAGCCGCCCAGATGGAGGGAAACTATTGGAAACACAACACAGATGTGGTAGTGTTTGGCCATGGATTTCTTACCTTGAGGGGACAATTTCCCAGCAATATGCCACACTTTTGTCCCCATGAGGGATGGATGGGGGTGGGGTGGGAGTGGGGGGTTAGGTTTAGGACTGAGGAATTGAGTTTAGGTTAGGTTTGGGGTTAGGCATGGGTTGGTAAAGGTTAGGTTCAGTGTTGGGCCATAGAAATGAATGGGGAATAAATGGAAGTCAATGGAAAGTCCCCACAAAGATAGTGTGACACGTGTGTGTATGTGTGTGTGTGCATGTTGGGTGGTGTTACAGTGTGTATCCTGGTGCATTGGTGTATCCATGTGTTAATGTGTATTTATGCATCAGCAGAAGCTTTTGCATCAGTTTTATTGCATTTTGAAGCATCCCAACAGAAGAGCTTGATGGAAACAACAAAGTTCTTATAGACTTACTAAATTTCCCTCAGAAAAAGGTTTTTAGGCTGGTTTTTGGGTTTTTTCATAACAGAGTAAATGTGCTCAGGAAGAGATGGAAGAAGAGATGGAGACATTTGTTTACAAAGTTCTGACCCAGCGAACATTTACCTCACATGACTGATCAGTTGGTTTCCTGGGTGCCAGCATTACCCCTAACTGACACAGCGTCCGCTCAAACCCACGCTGTGAACTAGACCCTCTTTAATTTGCATCCTGTGCGTTTCACTCCACTGCAGTGTGAAGCCCACAGGAGCTCCAAGGAGCCTGCTCAGATCACAATGCAGAAGCAGACCACAGCAACACCTCCCATAGACTATAAAACGTGCTAGCTGTCACATACCGTCGCCTATGCTAGCTGTCACATACTGTGGCCTATGCTAGCTGTCATATACCGTCGCCTATGCTAGCTGTCACGTAACGTTGCCTATGCTAGCTGTCACGTACCGTTGCCTATATTAGCTGTCATGTACCGTTGCCTATGCTAGCTGTCACGTACCGTCACCTATATTAGCTGTCACATACCGTCGTCTATGCTAGCTGTCACATACCGTCGCCTATGCTAGCTGTCACATACCGTCGCCTATGCTAGCTGTCACATTCCGTCGCCTATATTAGCTGTCACGTAACGTTGCCTATGCTAGCTGTCACGTACCGTTGCCTATATTAGCTGTCATGTACCGTTGCCTATGCTAGCTGTCACGTACCGTCGCCTATGCTAGCTGTCACATACCGTCGCCTATATTAGCTGTCACGTACTGTCACCTATATTAGCTGTCACATACCGTCGCCTATGCTAGCTGTCATGTACCGTCACCTATATTAGCTGTCACATACCGTCGTCTATGCTAGCTGTCACGTACCGTCGCCTATGCTAGCTGTCACGTACCGTTGCCTATGCTAGCTGTCACGTACCGTCGCCTATGCTAGCAGTCACGTACCGTCGCCTATATTAGCTGTCACGTACCGTTGGCTATGCTAGCTGTCACGTACCGTCGCCTATGCTAGCAGTCACGTACCAGCGCCTATATTAGCTGTCACGTACTGTTGCCTATGCTAGCTGAACATTATTAAAACCTCACTTACTTACTGATCTGTGATCTGCGCTAGCTTGCTAACCCTACTTCCTGTTTATCACAGCCAAGCATAAATACAAATGTAAGAAGACATCATGCTTTGTTAATTTGCTCTAACTGATGGAAACACATCTAATTGGTCATTTCTTTAAGACTTTTTCAAAGTTTGTGAGTGCATGTTTGTGCGTTAGTGCGTGTTTGGGCGGTGGTACGCGTTTGTGCGTCTTTGTGCATATTTGTGCGTTGGTGTGTGTTTGTGCGTTGGTGTGTGTTTGTGCGTTAGTGTGTGTTTGTGCGTTGGTGTGTGTTTGTGCGTTGGTGTGTGTTTGTGCGTTGGTGTGTGTTTGTGCGTTTGGTGTGTGTTTGTGCGTTGGTGTGTGTTTGTATGTGTAACAGAACAAGATTGAATGTAAACTTTTGAAACGTGAATCAGAGGCGCTGCAGCTGAGCGAGAGTGAAACTCTTAAACACGGATTTAAAGCGAGACCTGAGGAGTGAGAAGATAAATGGAGGTTGACCTCATGCAGATGACCTCATCTCCAGGACCGTGACCTCTACAGACGTCCTCTCTGGGATGGCCAAGAGGTTTTGTCATTAAAGTCACAAAATAAGTCAAAAGTCTAAACGTCTCCTTGCTCTTTTTCTGTCCTGAAACATCTGCTGAGAAGAATCTGCCTCTGAACATGTCCAACAGTTTTCAAATCCAGTCAAGCTTCAACCCTGAGCTCTTATTGGCTGATGTTTGGAACAATCAAAGCGGTGAGGATTGTTAAATCTGGGATCAGCAGCTGTGAACAGTTTGATGTTTAAACAGTGAGTTTATAAACAACGTGCTCAGCCTTCAATTAGTCTCTACTTGATGCTAAAGCAGATCTTTCCTAATTATCCGCTCCGACCCGAAGGCTCTCCGCTGCTCAATAAAGTAAATCTGCTTACTCGGTTGTTACGGCCGTAATGAGAGCTGGAATTAAAAGGTGTTGTCAGTTTAATGACTTTGCATTATTCTGTCTCTGTCTCTCTGCTTTCTCAATCATTTCGGTATTTTAGCTCGTTAGCTGCAGCCTGATACAGACTTATGTAAAAACACGTTTCTGCTTCTAAAAACATCCCAAAATAACCCGCAATACCAGCGCCCCCCCCAGCCTTTGTTGAGTTCCTGGTGATTATCTGTCTGTTTATCTGCCATTCTCTCAGAGTGTCACCGTTTAATTGGACCCCCCCCCCCGTTCCCCATGGGAAAGTATGCAGACACATTTTGATTTGATTACGGCTCACAAACCAAACTATGCCTCCATGCGTTCCAAACAGAGCGACCGGCCCGCGTGAGGGGGGGGGGGGGTTGATTCCAGACTCTGATCCCAAAGCGTCCGCTTCCAGCACCAGAACAGGTCCAGTCGGGTCAGCACGGGTCATTCTTCACTTCCCAAGACAACCAGTCAAGCAACGGATCAATCAGAACCACTGACGCCCTCTGCAGGCGGCCACGCGACACGGCACCGATCCTCACCCACTGAAAACACAACAAAGTTTAGCCAGTGAAGCAGAAAGACCCAGAAGGTCCAAAAACAGGCCGCAAAGAGAAGTCAGAACCGCTGACGGATCAGCAGCAGAACCACATGGGTTACTCAGACCAAAAGGTCCTAAAGAAGATGGAGCTTTAAAGAGATGCACTCATGTGGTCCGGTTCTGTAAATGAAGATCCTTTACGGTTCTGAGGACAGAAAGGATGATGAGCCTAAAGAGACAATCTGCTGTTAGAACATCTGGAGAATCAGCACAGCTGTTCTAACAAAACGCCTGAAAACCACAACAACCGGCACCAAGAAACGGGTCGAATACTTTCAATCAGCCGCTGTACCGCCTGGGAGCACGTGTTCACCAGAACATCACTAGAATCTTATCACTGGACCAGATTCGCACATCCATAAACCAAATACTGGGATAATATTCCTCTAGTTTGGCTTGATCTGTTTAATGAAATACCAATAAAATACATTCAAGATGTTTGATTTTATGGGTATAAAGGTGTTAAATCTTTTGCCAAATGAAGCACGCTGCTGGATAATTAACATTCCTCAGAACGACGGTTGGAATAATCAGGTCAAACAAAAACTAATCTGAGAAGGACTTTGTTGGAAGAGGTGAAAACAAAGAGTTAAGATTGAAGCAGCAGGAGAGGAAGGAGAGAAGGAAGAGAGTCAGGAGAAAAAAGCAAAAAAGAAGGAGAGCAAAGAGCAGGAAACGGAGGAGGAGGACAGGAAGTCTCTCCCTCTCTCTGAGCACAAATAAAAGAGGGAATCACATGCAGGAGGCTCCTGGTATCTGAGTGAATCAGAGCGTCTGTGTCCTCAGACAACCTCCCAGCAGCCATGGGAATCTGGGAGACGTTTGGGCAGGAGGACAAACATCTGCTGAAGGAGGAACCTGCAAAGAGCCGCTCCAACAAACAGCGGCTCCACGCTGAACATCCTCAGCTCAGACATGCGGATCTGAGGCTAACACCAAGAAGCCTTTAACTAGCAGAGGAAAACCACCTCAGCTGCTGCCAACCTGCAGCAACCTGCAGACACACAAACAAGGAGCAGGTCTGAGCCGTCCACAGAGGAACGTCCTCAGACCACAGGAGAACCAGCAACACAAGCAGAACCTCTGTGTGAACACAGAGCCTAGAACCAGGCGAAGCTGCGGGTCACAGCGATGGAGGACACATCGCTCAGCGGCACGTTTGACAGCGGAAAGGATTGATTTAGCTGAATTCAAACAAGAACCAGAAAACCTCCCACAGAGAATCATAACCCTTCAGACCACAGTGATTTTTAGCTCCTTTCTGTGTTCCTCAGGTTCCTTCAAGAACCCTCCAACCATGATGCTTTGCTCTCACAAACATTAGGCCTGAACCTGCAGCCCTGCCTCTCAGAAGTAATGGAGGCTGACAGTCGGTCCACTGAATGTCTGCTTTTCAAACCCTCAATGATCCACAATGGTTCTGCAGACGGTTCAGCTCATCCTGGATCCTAACCATGGGAGGTCCTCCATCTCTGGACAGGACCGGCCCTGTTAGCCGCTATAGCTAGTGAGCGGGACACCCAGCTAGCATCGCTCTGATCCGGTCCAGTCAACAGAACCAGCGTCTGTCACTAGAACCAATCAGCAGCGTGGGAACGATATCAGCTGCTGCGGTAGAAAGATGCTAACAGCTCAGGCTAAGTGGTTCTGATCATTAGCTTCATGACCCCCGTGGAGTCACATGGTGCCCTGCAGAGGGCCCGGCGGGGTTCGATCCCCAGACTCCCGGGTGAGCGTCACGCGTTGACCAGTCAGCCAAAGGGAAACCCTCAGTGTGACTTTCTCTGGGGATCGAACCCGCCCCGGCCCTCTGTAGGGCACCTTAACACATAAGGTCTGGTTCTCGGTCCTCCTTGGCCTCGTTGGTGTGTTCTGGACTAAAACTCTATCATGAACACTTCCTAATTCATCCAGGTAGATTAATAGCCTTAGGACTGATGGTTAGAGCTCTGATGACGGCTGGTCGTTCCCAGGGGGCGGAGTCATGGTCTCATTAACAGCAGAGGACAGAATAAGGCCTCCAGCCATGTTGGACGCTTTGTCTGCACCTAAATGGCTTCCTGTCGTCCTCTCTCTGACCAGCTGTGATGTTGATGATCTTCCTTTTCGGCGCTGGATCCATCAGAGGAACGAAGCCTCTTTGGGTTTAGAAGCTGCTGTTATGGACACATGATCAGACTCTGACTCTGGATAATAAATCTGCCTGAATCCCTGACATGACTAGTTAGGTTTAAATGAGTCATTTTATGATTCAAATGTTTTTCTCTGCACTATATTAGTTAGCATTTGGGTCTGGATCAAGGAAGCGAGATGTTCTGGAGTTCAGGAGAAAATGAAACCAGTGGCTTAATACTGAGTGTACTGAGGTAAGTTGACAACTTCAAAGGAGGTAGAAATAAAACCTTATTTTCAAAATAGCACATCCCATAAACTCGATCCATCAGTCCAGTCTGCAGGTTAGCGAAGTTATGTTATCTGCCAAACATTTATACATGTACTGTAATATTACTATGCTAACTCTTTAATGTCCATATTACACATGCATATATTCACTGCTGTTAACATGAGCTTATTAATCGGTTTTTTAGTACTTTTATCTCCTAGTAATGTCAATCTGGCAACTGCTGTAAACTAACTTAGTATTTAGGATTATGGGTTTTTTAGTACTTTTTATCTCTTAGTAATGTTGACCTGGTGATAGTGTTCATTTAATTTAGTAATTTCTTGTGTGAACTGTAGTGTTTGTTTGTATTGTCATAAGCTGCTGGGACCTTGAATTTCCCCCTGGGGATTAATAAAGGTGTCGCCTATGCTAGGGAAGGTGCGTCCGTCCGTCCGTCTATCTAGCTCTATCTCCCGGTTGGGCCCCTCCCCTCCCAGCCATGACACAGAGCAGAGCGCTGTCAACGATCCCTGGACGAATCCAGCTTAAACACACAGCTGCTGGGCGACCTTTGACCTCCAACTGGGTTACAGCATAATCAGAGCAGAGGGGCCCCACCTGCACACGCCTCGGATGCTGTTAGCGCCATTCGTTATCCTGTCCTACGTCAGAGGCTCCTCCTGGGAGGGGAGCCGGACCGCAGGATGATGAACCGATGGGAGGAACGCCGCAGATGATCCGGGCCCAAACAACCAGCCTCAAACTGGGACCAAAGAACTGAATCATTTCATTTCTGGGAACCATAAATCAAACCGGGACGTCTTCCTTCCTGGAGAGCAGAACGGAGAAAGTCAGACCTGCAGGTATTTCCAGGAACTTTCAGCTCTGAAGCATCCTTCTTTCAGAGTGACAGCAGCGTCCCTGCAGCTCTGCCTCAGCTGAAGCCTTCAGCCAGAGCCGGAGAACATCTGGGAAACTTTTATTAACTGGACGGATCCCAGCAGACGGAGATCAGGTTCTACTGAAGGAGATTTATCAGAAAATATAAACAATCAAAGATCAGAGGAGGTTTTCCTGGAAAACATCTCGAGATGCTGAACAATCTTAATGTCAGCAGGTCTGTTTGGTTTTGAGGTTACCATGGATACGGTACCTGAGAGCTGAAGGTGTGTCCAAACAACCACGGCAACGGTACCGACCGACATCAGAAAGAGGCTGAAAACAAAAAGTGAATCCGTTTGGTTCTACTGTGTTTCAACAACGGTACTTCACCATATTTCGTCTATCGGGAACATGTCAACAAACACGGCGTGAACCAGACTCTCGACCTTCAGACGGTGGCGTGTCTCTGAACGGCTCAGAGCAGATCCTCACAGCAGGAGCAAATGATTCCTGTTTACAAACCTTTTCCTCAGTGTTTGCCTTCATCAGCAGGCGGATCTAACGACCAAACGAAGCCAATAATTCACAGGTTGAGGTCATAAAAACGCAAACATTCAGCAGGTGGACAAAGATTTTCCAGAAACTCAACAGCAGTTTGAGTCTTTTTTCGTTCTTCTGAAGGTCAGCAGCAAACTGACATTAAAATATCTGAGGTCATTGTTGCCAGAAAGGAGGGATGGAAAGAAGACAGAAGAAGAGAGAATCTGTTTAGACCTTTAGGATTAATAACAAAATGTCTACAGCCCAGCTTTATACCATTAAACCAAAAACAATGACTAAACTTTATATAAATATTATGACATGTTTATAAAAACGGTTTAATAGAAGAGGCTGAAATGATCATTTAGTATTATCATTTTTTTTCCTCATCACCTTCATGGTTCAGAACCTCAGGTTTTCTAGTTGCTCTCAAACGTCCAACCTGCTCCTTTTAAAGGCTGAACTAAACCAGTAACCTTAATATTTATGACCTTAGATCAGCCACAACACGCCCACTGATGGGACAGATTAAAAACAAATGCCTGTGCAGGTTAGCTTCTCTTATCTGGAATCATTGAAGACCAAACGCTAATGTTTGACATGATTCACAAGAAAAAAGCCAAAACAGACGTTCCCAAAATTGTATTATAGCAGCAAATAATCCTGAGTCCAAACAAGCCAAAGTTTATTTCAGACAGGATTGCACATGAAAAGCAGCTGATCGGCTCCTTGATTTGGCTGCATTGGGACTGTTTACTACCAGTCCTGTCAATCAGCTCCGAACACTCTGGAGAGCAATGAGAAGCTAAACCAGCACCAGAGACACACGGTTCCTCCTGGTTTTCCCTCTGTGATGCTGTCTGATCAGAACCAGACCAGAATCCACCATCAAGTCCAGCAGGTCGGTAGGATGGAAAACTTTCTTTGATAGACAGAGGGACATGCCGTCACACCACCCACCACTCATTAATAAGAGGAAAGCCTTTGCTCTGTTAGCAGAACTTTTGAACAGGTGGTTCTGGTTCTGGTTGAATGTTAAAATGTGACTCTATGAGGTGCATTAATACACAGAAGGCTTCTCCATCTACCATGCTATTTGCTAGCATTTGTTTTTCTATCCTGCTCCAGATGTTTAGCATAATATCCTCCACTTTTCTATCATCATCTCCTTCAGAACCCAGCAGAGACGTTCTGCTGCTCCTCCATGCAGCGCAGCTAAATGGAAGGAGTTTATTAGTGTTTGTATTTAGAAACCGAACCATAAAAAGTTCAGCCTGCATCCTGGTCGTTATTAAACAGAATAGAATATCCTGGTCCGGACTCTGGATCCTTTCCTGGTTCTGCTCTAGCATGGCGCCATTCTGGCACCAGTTGTCTTTTTAACACCAGTGAAGCTGTGCTTGAGAGGTGGCGCCCTCTACTGGACAATGGGAAAATGAATTAACTGGATGAAACACTTTTTAATCTAATAAACTGTTAATCTATGATTAATGGTAAGTCAGTTATTTGTTTACTTCCATCCTACATGAGGCTCCAGGTCCTGACAGGCGGAGAACAAGCAGAGAAACAGAACGACTCTCCAGACTTTCCTGAAGAAAAATCCAACTGTCAGAGAAAGAAGGTCTCAGATGTTTGAGAAGTGTTGGAGATGAAGAGCTAAAGTCCAGCGCTGGATCTGGACTCAGACTCACAGGACCCTGGGGTGTGAACTTCGTTACTCCAGAAATGTGTGTGGAGCTCCTTCAGCTCCAGGTCGTCACCTGCAGCTTTTAAAGCAGCCTGACAGACAGGAGACGCTCCACACAGCTAACAGATGTGTTACAGGTAATCTGAGTAACGTAGGACCAGAGGTCAAAGCAAGAACATCTGGAAGGAATAATGGGCAGCGTCTTCTCTGTGTCAACAGATTAACCAGAATCCATCCTCCTGAATGAGACGCGTCGTGTTCGGTCAACAAGTCTGAACATTTAGAACGTCCTCAGCAGAACGTCTGCTGCATCTGAAAACATTAACAGGACGCGTTCAGGAGCAGCTCAGCAGTCACAACAACAGTCAGCGTTCATGTTTGATCATCTCGTCCATCTGTTCAGTTCACCACTAGAGGGCGGATAACTGGAAAGGTCCATAAGGGAGACGACAGAGTTCACCAGAACATCCAGCAAACCTTCAGAGAAACAGTTGGACGACTTCTCTCGTTTTTACAAAAGGTTTCTGTTCTGATCCGGAAGGAGTCTTTGGTTCTGAACACTGCTGGTCACAGCTTCATCTACATCTCAGGCATAAGGAGCCCTGGTCTGAACCCACCAGAGAAAGATGTGCGACAGAAAAGCAGTGACCTGTGTTAAAGCTAACATCTAAGACTGAACTGAGGAGTTGGTTTTTCTAACACCGACTGTGAAACCCTGACCTTTCTCTCCAGCCAATCACATCTGGACACATGTGAACCAGACATCCAACATGGCTGCCGGAGGATCATTGGATGATGAAAACCAAATATTGAGCTGAACAGAGTGTGAAGCCAGAAAGTCAGGTGTCCTGACTGCCCCACTGGTGACCTTACAGACCCAGTTATGCCTATTTTATCATTGGTGCCAACTCTTCTGGTTCTGGTCCTCTTCATCCTTCTCTGTGCAGATGGTGTTTAATTAAACTAAGAACCAGAACAATCTGAGATGAACAGTCAAAGCAGGGCAGCCCCAACATTACTGTATAGGTGAAACAAACAGGTAAAAAGAGCCCAAACAAGGAAAAACCAAGGGCCAACCGAGGGCCAATAAAGGGCCAACCGAGGGCCAATAAAGGGCCAACCGAGGGCCAACCAAGGCCAACCGAGGGCCAACCAAGGGTCAACCGAGGGCCAGCAAAGGGCCAACTGAGGGCCAACCAAGGGCCAACCGAGGGCCAACAGAGTGCCAACCGAGGGTCAACCAAGGGCCAACAGAGGGCCAACAAAGGGCCAACAGAGGGCCAGCAAAGGGCCAACCCAGGGCCCCCCAAGGGCCAACCCAGGGCCAACCAAGGGCCAACCGAGGGCCAACCAAGGGCCAATCGAGGGCCAACCAAGGGCCAACCGAGGACCAGCAAAAAGCAAACCGAGGGCCAACCAAGGGCCAACCGAGGGCCAGCAAAGGGCCAACCGAGGGCCAACACGGGGCCAACCAAGGGTCAACCGAGGGCAAACAAAGGGCCAACCGAGGGCCAACAAAGGGCCTACCAAGGGCCAACCAAGGGCCAACCGAGGGCCAACAAAGTGCCAACCGAGGGCCAACAAAGGGCCAACCGAGGGCCAACAAAGGGCCAACCAAGGGCCCACCGAGGGCCAACCAAGGGCAAACTCTGGCCCACCAAGGGGCAACCCACGGCC
>JAUZNJ010012000.1:0-17795 GCA_034780135.1 Jordanella pulchra
CCAGCTAAACAAGAGTTAAGAAAAACATTGGATGATAAAAGATTGTTTTTAGGGTATTTTATGGCTGATTTAATACATGGGTCCAAAATGACCCGCTAACTCCACAGATGGCAGCAGAAAGCTAACACCATAGGAAGGTTAATACAATATGCAATATTTAGCTGCCAAATAAAGGAAAGTTCCGTATTTTAAGGGATGGGTGGCTGCCCTAGTTGTAATGGGTGTTGTGAAACCCCTGGAGGAAGCAGCCGAAAGGACTCACTCACTCACTCGCTCACTGACACAAAGACTTTGCTGAAGCACTGTTAAATTATAATTCAGTACTCAGGTTTGTAATTCCTGGTCTCTGTTAGCAAGCCACACCTTTTTCAAAAAATATTTCCCCACCCTACAGAACCCTGCAGAAGATCTTCAAAAGTAAGGATGTCTTGTTCAAGCCCTCGTTCGATGACTCAATTTAATTTAAATGCTAAATTCAAACAATAACTCCTTAAATGTTTGTTTGTTCTGACATTAAATAACTTATCTTCTCTATAGACAAAGGATTTTCAGCTAAAGTTTGTAAAAGTCAGAAATATTATTCTAACCCGGACCTTCTATAATGAATATCAGAAAAAACGTCAATTTTCAACTTATGACATTATTATTTTTTTTTATAATAAGTTCATTAAAAGAGACGAAGGCCTCTTTTGCAGATTTAAAGCTTAGATGCTGGAGTTTTTAATAGTATTAAATTGACTATATATCCAGGCACCCCTGTTTGCCTGTGCGGATTTTAAAAAATGCTTGCATTTATTACAATGAACTATAACACCAATAAGGCCTGCATTTAAATCACTCCAGATGATTTCCCAACATGATAGCTATATTTCTGGCAGAATTTCTACAACTCAGGGCATATCAGAGCGCCCGCCTTAAAATGCAGACCCTGCAGCTTACAAGATTTCCATTCTTTATTTAAACTCATCGAGCTGATGAGTTTGTGCACGTGTGCGCACGTGTGTGGATGGGTGTTTATGGTGTCATAACGTGTGCTAGTGCTAGAGCCGACACAAGAAATCATTTAGAGGCTCTCCACCCAAACTTTCACACACATACACACACACACTTGTAATTTCCAGTAAATGGGTCCTTGGAGTTCCTGAGTGTGTTTAGAAGCCCTCTTGATCCTTAACAGCTGATGTTTTGAAAGCTTTATGTTTTTAAAAGCTATCCAAAAAACTCAGGGAGAGTCATTGAGCTGATAATAGATACCTCAGGCTGTTTGCACTGCATTTCCAATTAAAAATGAGCATGTCCCAGTGTGTTTACTTGTATCAGTAAACCATGTTTAGTTTAAAGGCAACTAAACTTTCTCACAGCTTTTCCAAAATCGTTTCGACATGTGTCCAGAAGTCTTCGTCAATTCTGTCAGCAATTCTGGGCATACACCAGTGGTGGCTCTTGTATTTATGGTCACTGGGAAGGCCCCACCCTTTTGTTCCCCTGTATTTTTTTTTAAATCAAAGGATAATTTAAAAAGCGACCTCTTGAGCTCATCAGATAAGAGATGTGGTTATTTGTGCCTAATCAATCTCTCATTCTTCATTGAATTGACAGTAAATGCATTGAGATGACATTTGTTGTTAAGTGGCACTATATAATTAAACAGAATTAAATCAAATTGAATTAAACTGTATTTATTAGCAAACTCTTGTCTTGAGTTATTTTTGCTTTGTTCGGGTCATAATGTTTGGAATATTTCATAAAGGTAATTTTTTCCTTTTGGTGTAAGAATCAACCAATAAATCACAATATGTTACATAAATAAACATACAGTGAAATATAATAAAGAATGCATCCTATAAATAAGGGTTGACCCTGAGCAGTTTGTCAGTCCAGATCAGGGCAGCACAAAGACACACTGGATCAACAACTATGCCTTCACAAGCACTCATACCTAAGTGAAAAGTGATTTTAGTTTGTAGAAGGAAGTCAGAGTACCCTGAGAGAACCTATGCATTCAAAGCAACAGTGCCACAAACTATTTTCATGAAATGCTGTATAATAGGCCTGAATGATTTAGCCAAAAATCAAAATTGTGATTGTTTTTAACCAATTTGCAATTGTGCTTCGATTTTTCTGTGCAGCAGATTACCACTCAAAACGAGCCTGGTTCTGTTGCAGGTTTCCTTCCTGCTAAAAGGGAGTTTTTTCTCTTCACTGTCACTACATGTGTGGCAAGGTGCACACTACAGAGGGCCCCGGGTGGGATTTGATCCCAAGACTCCATGGTGAAAGTCACACGTGCTAACCAGTCAACCACAGGGATATCCCCTTGGCCAAGTAGCCAAGGTGCATGATCAGTTGGAGGTATAGTGACAGGACCCCACACTGTCACATCTCTCCCACTCTTTTCCCAAGCACGTCCTCGTGCTCCACGCAGGCTGCCACAATTACTCTTAGAATCCATGGACTGTCTAGCGGCATAGCACATGGATCCTGCCAACAACGCCAAATGTGGCAAGGTGCACACTACAGAGGGCTCCGGGCGGGATTTGATTCCAAGACTCCTGGGTGAAAATATGACCTGGATCCAGTAAATTACTTTATTGTTGTATTGTTATCATTGCTGTATTGTTATCATTGTTGTTTATCTAAAGTTATTTCATCAAAATACTAGTCTGGTCTTAAAAAGGAAAATAAAATTATATGTATACAGTTAAAAATACAATTTTAATATTAATGTAATGTAAAAATTATAAAGAAGAAAAAACGAGTTGAACCCGGATACAAACAGTGACGAAGAAACAGCTACACAGTTAATTTAATGTTAATTAAATAAATGAGCCCATCAGTGAAATTATTTGCTGTTTGTATTTTTGTCATTTTTTATTGTAAATGTGATTCACACCAAGTCCGCTAAAGTCATTGTATAGGTCTAGTTATAAATGAGATCAAGTTAGTTATTAACCATATGAAACTTTAATGTATGTTCTATAATAGTTCCAGAACCATTCTTAAGCATTTTCTGACTCTTTTACTAATTATTTTGGGCATAAAACTGTTTTAGCTAGTCAAAAAAAAAAGTGGCTGACAGATTTCACAGTCCGCCTGCCACAGTTGCTGGTTGCCAAAAATTTTAACTTCAAGCCATGATGGCAGATAAACAGAATTTAGAACACTGCAAAAAACAAAATATACCAACTGTTGTTGCCAAGTCTAAAGCTTGACCCTTCAGCAAACATTGGGTAATCTAACCAGAATTCTTATCTATGGAAACTAAGTCATGGAAAATTCAAGTAAATTGGGTAAAAATGTTTTGAATTAAAAATTTTCAGGCAATGGCTGAAAGTACCTACACTGAAAAAGGGAGTATTCTTTTCTACCACCTGATGTAGTACAGCAGGTATGGCAATATCTTTCAATTAAATGCCAGAAACTGTGGTGATACTTCTTCTTTTTCAAAAAACAAAGGATCAATCTAAAACACTGCAGCTTAACAATTGGACTGTGCTGTTTGTTTCTAATCTTATTCCATATTTTGTTGTTTTTTGTGAAAACATAAAAAAAATACAGTTCCAATGTTTTTGTTTATTGGCATCAAAATCATCATAGAATTGGTATGCAAAATATGATATATGATTTATAGACTTAGATTATATTTATCACCTACTGCAAATATATTGGACGATTGTAAATCAAAAAAGAACTTAATAGAAATGTATCAACATAAACTCTTGGTCCAATATCCATGTTAATTATTTTTATTACCTGTAAGGATAATAACAGATATTCACCAGTTTTCTTTGTATTTTTCGACACGTCAGCACCATGAAAAAAAATGCTGACTTGATTAAATTATTTCTCGCTTAACATCCTTTCCTGTGCTGCATCACTTTCACAGAGAAATTCACAAACAAATATTGCCAAGCCACCCCCTCCCCCTTAATACACAAACAGCTAGAAAATGGTAATAAGCATCACTTGTTGCTCTCAGCCCTGTTTTACTTATGGGACTGATAATGATATCTTAAAGAATGATAAACATTGGATGATACCAGTGTTCATCCGAAATAAAAAGCAAGTTTGGCCACACCACAAAACACCCCCTTTTACAGCCGTTTTATCTCAGACACACTGCAGTGTTGTGGGCTGTAAGAACAGTTGTATCTGTTATGTTCCAGTGTTTAGTCTTGACTAATGCAAGAGCTGGCTAGTCGTCCCACAGCTTAGAAAACTCTCACTGCCACAAGGTTTGGCTTTGCCCTTGCAGAACCTTAATAAAACCGTTTGTTCAAGTAAAGAAAACAGTGGCAAAGCACAGACAACAACTTCTGTTGTAATGTAGGTACATAAAAATGTAAGTGGTGGTTACAGTATTAATTGAAGTTTTTCTCTTAAATTTTAATGATGCAAACTTCCCACTGTTTGAGCTCATGGTTACAATTTAAATATGTAAATCTGTTTTATGGTTACTTAAAAGGTGGTGGGGGGGAAACAAAGGATTGAGACATATGATTTCATCAGGTACAGCTTTTCAATCACTTATGACAAAATATCCTAACAGCCAAATCTAAGTTTGCAGAAGTGGTGAATTTGACTTGCTTAAATTTAGGCCGAGCAGAATGGGAAAGTAAGGGGATTAAAGATCATTTGAGTGTGTTGGTGTTGCTGCTGTCAGAACGACTGGTTGGAGTTTTGCAGAATTTGCTCATTTGTTATGATTTCCACAGATATAGCTCGTGTTTTAGAGGAATGATCAGCAAATGAGAACAGAAAATCACAATTAAAAATGATAACCAAAGACAGGGGCAGACTGGTTCGAGATGATACAGAGGCAGAAGTAGGTCAGATAACTGGTCAACCATTGTATGTTTATTTGCCCTTTAAACCATTTGATAGAACTTGCTTTTGAAGCTGTATTTAGACTAACATCGAAAAAAAATCTACAAGTTGTTTAGGAGAAGCAGCTTCCTTTAAAGGATTCCCATGATTCAGAAGGGAATAAAGTAAAGATTTGAAAAGGAAATCTGTCTAATATGCCTTCATTTATTCTCAGAACTTCACCGTTGTGATCTTGAATATTAAAGTCGTTATTGCTCAACTCTGTTTAGGTCTTTCTAGAGTTGAAGGGTAGATTGGTTCTAAAAGCCCTTTGATTTTTGTTCTTTTGAGAGGCTTTCTGAAATAACCATGCAAGTACATCAATGCAAAAAAGAGGCATGAAAGACTTTCACTTGTCACCAGTCTCCTTATGCAATGAGAATGTATCAAAATGAACCTTCGTGTAGGGAACAGATCAAATCTGTTTCTGGCTTTATAGTTTTATTAAGAACAGATTGCCCTGAGAGGAAAACCCCATCAGTAGTGTCCAATATCTTCCACTGGAACCTATAAAAACTCTCTGATCTGAGTTGTTGTGCAAATGCAAATATTTAAGATCAACACTAACGTTTTTTTGACAGGAAGATTACAAAAAGTTCAAAACATCTGTCATTGAAGTAAAACAGAGATATTAGGGCAGATTAAAGACTGGATAAATAGATTCCCATGACTTGAAAGGAGTTCGGATATCTGGACCTAAAAGTTACTTTACAGATTAGTTTGAATATCTCAGGGAAGATGTTTGACCTTCATGGTCAATTTCTTGTCACAGTATAGAATATAGAGGATAAATGTGTCTCTGAGGAGCCATCAGGAACATGGATCACTGACTGACTACCAGGGATGCGTTGAGGCAACAGGATCATCTTTCATAAAAATTAACTTAGATGTGGTCTACTACAGTTAAATGTGGTCTACTACAGTTAAATAATTGTACAACAAGATAGAATCAAACCAATCCAGTCTGGAATACTCCTATCTGCCTGCCAATCACCTCCATTTGCTTCTCTGCTCCAGGCTTTTGGTGCAGCTCCAAACTCTCACCTCAGCCAATCATTGTTCAAGACTGCATTTAAAGCTCTAAATCCAGCCAAACTGCAGCCCTCCTCTGTCCATTTGCCACATTAATTTCACTGCCCTAAGATACAGCAGATAAGCAAAAAAGAAACATTTTCCTTTCCTATGGTAATGCTATCTAGGAGATAAAAATGGGTAAACATTATCTCTGAGCTTGCACTACAATCTACAGCGCAGATGAAAAGAAATGAGTGCCTATTGATGGTTGCAGCAATATGGGTTTCTACCAGAGAGAGATTCAGTTACATATTAAAAGACGAGGACAATGGGTTATGAATGGAGGCACAAACAGATCCTGTTAAAGCACTGGCTGATGACCCTCTTCAGGAACCTCACAGGTAAAACAGAACCCGGCGCAGCTACATAAAGGCCAAATTTGTGGAGTGTATGAGTAACAACAATCTTTTGACAACATCTTTTCCCACTTGAATGGTGGATATCTGCAGTTTCCCCAGGGTTACAATGTTCTTTATGTGTGTTTCTTCATAATTTACAAATTTCTTTTAGACAAGTTTAGGATATTTACTTTTTGATAACAGACCATTTCTATTTTGAATGTAACATTTAACCACTCAGCAGATCCTGATGTTTCTTATTTTAGCTGCCTTTTTGAGTGGCTAGAGCATAATGGCAGAGAAAAAGATACATCTGTTAAGAAACCTACCTTAAATTCAATGTCTTCACATCACAGGACCAATTTACCTTTAAGCTATTCTTTACTCCCCTCCCAGAGCTGTACAGACGTAGGCACTGCTCTTCTGTCCAGTTCAGTTTTCTAGTAAGTAAATCTTTAGCACCTTTCATGATAAAATAACTAAGTACTTCAAAAAACAAAATAAACAATAAAAAAAAAAAATTACAGAAAAAGCAGTTTTTAAAAGGGCCTTTAAAAGAAGCCATTGAGAGCTGGAGGATGCTACTTCCAGAGTCGTGGGGCCACAGAAGAAAAGGTTCAGTCTCCTTTAGTTTTAATTTTTTTTATGAGGGGATGATCAAAAAGTCTTTATCACAGGAACATGAGGCCCTGATGGAGTTGTAGGAATGTAAACTTTCAGCAATGTAAATTGCTGTCTGTCCATGCAACTCTCATTAAGTTAAAATGTCTTGAACTGCACTCAATAAATAACTGGATCGGTGACTTTGCATTATAAGTGGAGTTATATGACAGTGCTCTTCTTCATTTTATGTTGGCCATTTTGCAAAATATCACTGCTTTACACAACCAGACTCTCGCAATAAAAAGCTAACAGGCGAGTCAACATTAGTAGCAAATAGAAAAATGTCCATCATGGTGAATAAACAATAAGCAAATCCAAATAATGCAAATACTTCTGTCAAGTCTTTACTCAAAGTTGCCTTTAAGAAGGTAACTGTATAACTCTTAAGCTCTACAGGACTCCTTCCAGAAATTTTACAGCAGTATTTTCTGATGTCTGAGACACTGGCAGTGTCATTGCTGGTGAACATTTGAGGGTTTGTAGACGTACACACTTGCCAGAACAAATATACTCACGATGAAATGAACGCACTCAAGTGAACACTTCTATTCCTTCAGGAACCAGGAAGTCCCCATTTTGTTAAATATCTGGAGCACATCCCTGATTTCCAGGTTCCCTTGGTAGCACTAAATCACTAGCCAACTCACTGAGTCCATTAAAACTGTTACATACTGCAGGACATAGTCTTCTGGCTGTCTGAGATATACATAAAGTGTGAACTTGTTCAATTTTTTTTGTAAGTTAAATATATCATTTAAAAATGACTGGTTAAACCTCTTTCTTGTCTGTCCCCCTTTTTAAAATTTATTTTGGCTACTCTTTACCACGAGCCCAATTGTAAATGCGGACTGTGAGAGATGGTAATGCATTTAAGTTTCCACAAATCTCCTGTGGGCAGTAAGAGACCTCATGAGACCTGTCTGATGAAAAGAACATGGGAGCTTGGAGTCTGAGGTGATTCCCTTATAGTCTGACCTAATGTCTCTTCTTAACCTTCCTGGGAAAAAGTTTGTTTTCTTTTTTTTTTTTTTACCAGTTTGTGGTTTCTTGACTCCAATAGAGAAAGAAAATTTTGTTGCTTTCCTGTGGTCTGGTCTATGGCAAGGGTCTTCGACTAAGTCCTTGAGCTCTTTTGCCCTGTGGTATAAAGATGAATCCCTGCTCCAGGAAACCTTAATCAAATGGTTGGCTCTTTATCTGACTTTTGTCAAAACTGATGCATAGAGAGATAATTAGTCATTTGATTAAGCTGTTTAGAGATGGGATGCACCTAAAAAATTGCAGGGCAGTAAAGTTTAAGGATTGGAGTTGGAGACCCCTGGTCTATGGTTTTAGTGACAGGGTCAGTGTGTTTTTATTTTTTGAGGATGATCGTGAATTTAGGGATTACTGTTTTGCCATTAGACTGTCAATGCACTATTTTAATTATTATGTTCGGTTTGGACTTTGTACAAATCTAACACCACATTTCATTATAGCTTAATTTTAGCTCTGCCACAAACTTGTGATGCGTTATTTTTGTTTAGGTTTAAATATTTAACCGTATAAAGTCAGGCAAAAAGAAAACCCAGCACAACATTTAAACCTCTGCAAGTCTCAGGTAAGTTCTCATGATTCAACAAAAAGAAAGAGATTGGGCATGAAAAAAAAAAAAAAAAAAAAAAAAATCAAGGATTTAAGGAAAACATCCAGTGAAATGTTGGGACAAAAGGAGAATTTTTTAATTGAGGATACTGTAGCAGTTAGTATAAAACTAAACCTTTTCCAAAAAGAAAGCTTGTCAAAATTGTAACGTAAGAGGGGCCCTTAAACCAAGTGGGGGTTTGAGAGAATGGCAGGAGTGTCAAAGTGCTATACAGTGAAAACACCCACTCCTCAAACAGATTGCATGAGCCATGTTGAGAATAAATGTTTAATATTAGGTCAAGATTATTGCTTATTTTACATTTCAGTTACATCTGTACGTTGGCTTCTCACATAATTTACTGGCTTTATGCTTTTGTTGAATGTTGATACATGGCACACTGCCGAGCTCTATGCTGTCACAAGAAATTAAAAGATTTCTGGTATTGAAACTGTTGGCTCTTTGCATTAGCACGTGTGCTGTCTTAAGTTTAGAAATAATCCTTTTAGATAAACTCCAAAAATATGTACACAACACTGATGAAATATTTGGTTAAAAAAAACAAAAAACAAAAAACACATACTACACATGGCACTAATATGCATTTATATGCTTTGAAAGAGGCAGTAAGCAAATACACAAAACAGAACTTTACTATGTTTCTGTTTTTTGGATGCTTCTAAGGCACTGGACCGCATCGTGATAAATTATGAAATTACAAGAGCAAGCGGTTCCTCCCTAATTGGTTTGGGTCTTACATGTTTGGTAATCAAATCAAACCATGCAAGTAAGATGGGGAAAGAAAACAACTGATCCTTTCTTTGTGACAAACGTGTAATGACCACGAAACGGAAGACCCAGTGTTCAACCAGAACAACCGGAAGCGTTTTAACAGTTTATTGAAATGTGAAAAAACAGCAGGTCGGGAGAGATTCAGAGTCAACAACTGGAACTTCTGGAAGGATATTGGACAGTTGAGTGACCAGGCAGAAACAGAGGGCCAATGTTTTCAATGTTGAATTCGGGTTCACTAACATTTTTGGAGTCAGAGAACAAGTTTTGAAAATTTCTGAAGAAGCTGGTTGGCGAGTGACATCACTGATGAGCCTCTGAGGATTGAGAGGGTCCAGAGTGAAAGCTGAGATCCAGAGACAATCTGAGAGCAGGGTCAGGGTACAGAAAATAGACCATAGATCCAAAAGCACACAATGACAGGTCTGATAGGGTTAAGGAAGGCATAGAGAATAAGGAGGTAGAATCTGGCAGGCAGGCAGACAGGTAACAGGAATGCTGGACAAAACTCACCAGTAGCTCGCAATAATCTGGCACTGGTAACTAGTCTGAGAGCTGGTTATATAATCAGGTGAGCAGGTGAATCTGGTGGAGGCTGACTGTAAAACGGGGTGGAACTGACAGCTGTGTTGAATCCTGAGTCAGACCAGCACTAATGCCAAGAATCATGTCAAAATGTGTTCAGACAAGGTGGGATTTTGTCTCTGTTTTCTTTAATTTGTGCATGGATAACCTCACAAAATGACTTAAAGTCTGTGAAACAGGCTGTGCGGTTGGAGATTGGCTTTTAAACCATCTCCTTCATGTTTATGATAAAGACCACACATCCCCCTATTTTGTTGGGATGCACCAACTGTTCAAAGTCTGTTTAGAATAAAGTCACATGACATAATATTTAACCTAAAAAGACTGTGGTTACGATTGTTAGGACAAAGGAGCATAATATAAAGTAATTCTGCCTCTTCACTCTGTCAGACAATGTAATGTTTGTAAAGATGATGATGAGGATACTGAGAGATTACATCAAATTTGCTCTTTTTAAAGCCTGCTGTACTCCACTGTATGCTATACATCTGTGGACTAGTTACAGTAAGGCTTAAATTTATATATTACAAGTGGTTTACAATAATTCACTTCGGATCCTACTAAAGGTCCCTCGTTTGTCATGATGGGTTTTAAGCTCCAAGCCCACATGCAGAACACCAAGACAGCAGAGCGAGAGTCAGTTAAACGGGGTTTATTAATGTGACAATGAAAAAAAATAATATGACGAAAGCCAGGTCCTGAGAAACCATCTGGGACTGGAAACGGACTGTCACTGAGGAGGGAGAGCAGAGTGGTGAGTTCAGGTGGAGTGGGAAACTGGAGACAACGGTTTGGTCTTATTGTTTGATGGGCGATTTTGAGTTTAGGAGGGAGGTTAATCTTCATGGAAAGAATTAACTTCCAAAGATTTCTTAGAAATTCCTCAAAATACATTTTTCATTATTGGATCATTCAAGTCTCTAGAATAACTTCATGATACAGCCACCACATCATGGCCTATAAACACTTGAAATCAGACTTTCTAAGACTTAAACTGCTGGTGAGTTTGGTACTGTCACATTCCAGTCTAATGGCTGCATTAACATTAGAAAAGCTGCCCTAATGAGTTACCCCGTTGAAAAAGGAGCAATGACAAACGGTTGGTAGTCCTATTATGAGCCATTGGGTTGGAAGTAATAAGGATAATAAATATTTTAAATCATTTTTATATTTACAGTGCACTTCACATACAGAAGGTAGCCTATCCCAAAGTGCTCCAAACAAAAGTAGAAGATATAATGTTTAAAATAAGTTGAAGATTAAGATAAAGAATAAACAAAATATCAAAGCATTTCCATACACATTTACCAGGGCCTGTGTCTCACTATAGACCCAGTTCCTTCTGAGCTTTTTATGGATGGATTGTGTACAGCTGCAGTGCTTCATTCCACCAGAAGCAGCTGTAAGCAATGAAGGTGAAGGTGAGTGTACAAATGTTGTTTTAAGGTTGTCATTAAAAACGTTGTTAATTATTGTTAAGCGTGCAAGTACACCTCAAATCTTCACTGTTGTAGTTGCTTGATAAGATTATGGTCAAACTTTCAAATAAGTTTGCAGAGTTCTGCTGACAGGCTAGTTTGGCTGCTAGGCTAGCTTATCAAACCAGAAGATAGGAGCAGTGAAAATCCAAAGAGAAAGCCATCAAACCCGGCCAGGGGCTTGGGGATTTTCCGATGCCTATATACACAAGTCTGTACGTGTTTTAAAGAGATCCACATTAGAAAAACATGTTGGCATAACTAAGTTGAAATTTTCTGATAAACTCAAATATTACAGTTTTTGAAACATCAATACTCATTATTTCAAAAGTTACACATCTTTTATTATATTTTTCACCCATGGAGGTCATTTTTCACCTGCACATTTTATGATGTGTTGATGAGGTCTTACCTGATTTCAAACCAACAGGGCAATCACAGGAGGGCTAACATCTGAGTTATTTTTTGGGGTTTTACATTTGACTGGGATACATTTAGACAATGCCACACTACCTCAAAGTTTTCATGAGTTTTTATACCGAGATATATGTTGAAACAAACAATTATGTAATTGACTTGTGATCAACTGTTTTCTATTCTAGATAGAGTTAACATTATTATCAGAAGGTAACATCAAAATCAAATCATAAGTTTATGTATGACTGTTTAAGGTGGCTGGTGAAGAAACTTGAAGTCATTGTAACCCATCATTGTAATATAGGCCTATTTGAAAAAAGTTTTTGAATCCGGTGCTTGCTGTGAGTAACCTCAGTTAGCTGCATAAACACCAGCTTCATTGGCAAACTCTTCCTTCTTCCTCTTTTAGTCCTCCTCACTTTTATTACTTCTTAAGATATATTCAACAGGTTAAAATTAAAAGGGTTAAGCGTTACTCATCACTGTTTTGGCTGAAGGGAGCTAGCGCTATAGAACCTAGCATATGCCCTTTACCAAAAAAGCAATGTAGTATAAAAACATTACAACACCTGTGTGACAGTACTCTAGTAAATGTTATAAAAATTAAACAGCTTACAGTAGTTTTACTGAACTGTATTTACATCAAAAATAAATATTTCTCAAATAAAGTAGGAAGTTCTAACTAATTGGGAATCCCTTTAAGTTGCTCAAAGTATCTTAAACCTTTTGAAAATCAGGCTCTCAGTCGGCAATCCAAACTTTGGATTGGGGCAGATTGTGTCTTGCAGCTTTTCTTACCTCAGTGCATGAATAAAAAAAAACCCTGAAATTTTCTTGACAGTTTAATAAGAGTCTACCAGGAAAGCTTGATTATAACACTGACTTCTTTCCTTAGTTCTTAGTTATGTTGCATTCGTCATAAATATAGCCTAATTCTACAAAAAGATGTAAAACCAGGTGTGTATGTAAAAGGTATCAAAATCTTGACAGCTCCTTGCAGCCTAGGATGAGGACACATCTGGATTAGATTAGTAACTCGGTAACAGTTACTGTTTGTTATTCCTGTGGGCAAGTTTTCCCAGTTAGATGACCCTCCTAAATTGGCTTGTATACATTGTCACACTGCAGACACTGAAGCTACTGAGCATGTGGTAGATATTTAATCATATCACTTTTTCCGGAATAAGACGCAGCTGCTGTGCTGGAAGGAAATTGGATTAAAGTTTGGGAACTAAATAAAGACAGTTAGAGAGGCTAGTTGCCTCTGTTCTACCTCAGCCCAGGTGGGCAACATTTATGGGAATGTTAACAAACTACGGTATGCCATGATAGATGAAGACAAATTGGTTTGTACATAAACTCTACCTTTAGCTTTCATAGAGCTATATTTGTCTCCTATTAACGGCTGTTTTCTTTCAAAAGTGAATGCATTTCTGTCTCGGCCAATTCTTGTGACCCGTGTTAGATTAGTTTACAAAATTGGCAGTAAATTTGAACAGAACAATTACCAAATTTGATTTAGTTTGAAAAAAAGTAATAAAAGATAAGAAAAAGGCTGGAAAGAACTTTGTGAAGACGATGTTTGCATGAGCATTCTGGAAAATGTGGTATCTTGATGAGCTTGTTTCCCCTAATCGAATTACAGAAAATTGGTGTCAGTGAATAAGGCAATGAAGGTATTTGTTAAAAAGCCAAGAGATTTATCAGTGAAGTTACTTTTTCAAGATCAATATTGATAGCATTGCGAGACATTACACATTCAGGATATGACACCCTGTTACAGCAGGGGTAAACAACACCATAGTAATGTCTAGTTCTGATTATACATAGATAGGTCTACTATAAAATTTGTCCTGATACCAGAGTTGCTTATGGATGCAGTAGTCATATCTGAGAGGTAGATAAACAATCTTTCTATCATTTTCCAACAGAGAAAGGACCAAAAAGATCAGCTAGGGTCCAAGCTTTATAAAGGATCGTCAAAAAGGTGTCCAAATTCAAAGTGGACTTACATGTGTAGTAAGCATTGACCACTGTTTTACTTAAGAACGCAGGAGTGATAAGGTTTTTTAATCAACATGGATCACAGAAAGAATGATGTAAATAAAGGATGAAGTGGGGAATCCTCCTAAGAGGATTTTAGATGGCTTTTAAAAAGCCATTTAATTTAGACTTAGAAGTACAGTTTTTAATGCGCTTTCTGCATTGGTGCGTATTCCTCATTTACAAAAGATCTCTGCTTTGAGGGTCTGTCAGGACATACTTCTTTGCACAGTTGTTTTTCATCTGTTTCATCACTTGGGGTTACAAAGGGCTGTAGGGCCATTACCCTTCACGTGATGGTCAAGCATTGTTGGTTTACCCAGTCCTCTGAGTTTGTGTTCTGATCACTGGAAAGGTTTTTGAAGTTCACAGAGAAACATATTCAGAAGCACTCAGGTTATAGCTACGTCTATCAAGTCCTGGATTCATTAACCGCACCATAGAAACAGTTAGCTCCTCGATTTCGCCATGCTTCATGGTGGTCCGTTGTAGTTTCCATCTATTGACATGCTCTTGCCCGCCAGCTCTCCAACTCTCTCCTCATCCGTCTCAGGTCTCAAAGGGTGTCCTCTCTGCTCTTGGCTAAGTACTGAGCATGTGGGTTAGGAATTGAAAGACCTTTGAACCTTTTTTAAGACCAGGACCCCTGCACTTCCTCCAATAACTCGTTAAGCTTCAAAGTTGTAAGAACACCTTCTTACTTCAGCCTCTTCTACACAACAGATAAATCTTTCCCGACAATTCCAAGCGATATGTCTTCTCTGCAACACTCTATTGATGATGGTTTCTAAAATTTTAACAATCAGCATTTGTCTAAAATGGATCCTGTTGTAAAAAAAAATAAATATTTTCCTTCCTGGTACTGTTTGATTCTGCATGCTGGTTAGAAAGTACATGTGCATGTGATTTTAGCTGTACTATCTCACAGTGCAACTGACTTACTTTTTCTATGAAGGTTTTCAGTCATCCAGGTCATGGTAAAGCTTGGAAAGTTCAGTTTAGACAACTAGACATGAAGTTTTTCAGAAGACGTTTTGCCTTTCATCAAGGAGGCTTCTTTAGTTGTAACTGTTGTTGGGGGGCACTGGGATTAATATACTGTAGATGTATATCAATAGCATAGCCAATGAAGACAGATTGTTTGAGAGGGAGGTCAAATAATCCATCTTTGTTAACCTGGAAAAACCATCTCTTAACATAGGAGGTGGTCTCAGGCATAACTTGTCAACTACATACAAAGCTCATTTAGGAACCACACTCAAAAGGTCACCTCACATCTACCGTTTCATGAAAACTTCACGTCCAGTTACAGAGCCCTGTGGTACCCCACACGTGATCTGCTTAATAATCTGAACCTTTTTAATCGATATCTACACACTGGTGTCTATTTTCTAAATAACTTTTAATCTATAAATTCACTGTCCTTCTTAATCCATAGTTCTCCAGCTAAAAACAATAACGTATGATCTAAAGTATCAAAAGCTTTCATTAAGTCAATAAAAATAGACAACAAATAACAGAATATTCATTATTTTTTCTTGCTTCTTCTAACATTTTCATTACTGCAAACAGAGTTGTTCTACTTTGTCTTTCCTTAACTTTGCCAAACATTCTCCTATATTATAAACTAATACATTCACAGAGCCCCACTCAGCTTTAGCGTTTTTCATTCTTTTCCTATTAGGAAATAGGAAGATAATGAACATATACAGATGCTCATTTAAATATTCAATTTTGTAATTAATTTTGCGATAATCAGGCCATTTTCTTTTTTATTTGTTAACTTGTGGAGAGGTAGGTTAAAAAAAGAAAAACTACAACCATTACAACAATAGAAGCACTGCTATAATATATTGTATAAGTAGTTTATTGAACTATGTAACATCATGTCAGATAAATGTCTCCTGGAGTTTTGTTGTTATTTTTTCTCAACAACATCAGAAGTAAAGGAGAAATCTCACTTTGTCACTTTCAGGAAATTGCTTAACTCGCTCTAGTTTGGAAATGGATCCAACTCCTTGGAACGTTGATATGTGTAGCTAAACAAAAACAGTATAAAACCAGGTGGGTGGGGGTTACTGAAGAATAATGTGACTCAAAGACAAACTCTCAAGTTACAGTTTTCCACATCTTTCTTAACTGTCAGAGTTGTTGGACCCATCATCCACACATCAAGTGCAGAGACGTGGTCAAATATTTTTTTGCATACTTGTCAAATGCATTCAAAACGTGACGAAAAGAATGACAAAACTCAAGTGAATTTATTGAAAGTATGTTTTTGGTTTCCCATTGGTCTGGCTCAAATTCTGAATCGCAGTCCTGAGAGATTTGATGGAGTTTCTGCGGCCTAAAGAAGCTGGGGTTGCGGTGGTGTCCCTGACATGTATAAAACAAAGCAGAATCTCTCCCTCTGCGTTCTGTATGAAATCTTGTCAAAATGGGCCTCCCCAGAACTCTAAAAAGTTTGCATCTAAACAGTTATTTCATTGTTCATCCCACTGGGGAATTGAGCAAGAGATTTCCATTTCATATCATCTTAAAACTCAGAGAATTAAGGATAGTTTTTCTCTGCATGCTATGTAGCATAATTAACAATTTAAACAAATTGAAATGATCTGGTATTGTTAGTTAAAAACTTGCTTTTGTTTATCAGAAACAATATTTCTAAGAGCTTAATTTGCCTTCCTGCCTTGAAGTGTTCTTTACTCAGGAGGGTGTCTTTATTGTCCAAGAGGTCTCTAAACTGTCATCATCTTTATTGCCGTATCAAGAATGTGGTCACCAGGTCACTCAGCAGACCCTCCCTTTAAAGAGTTAGTGGTTCTTTAATCAGGTTCCACTGGGGAAGGATCAAATTCACTTTGCTTTTATTAAATTAGAACACAAGCGATGTGGGCTTTGGTGTCCATCTTATTTGAAAAAGGCAGAGAGAAGCTACAGGGATACGATGCAAAAATGTATTTCATCATATCAATTCAGATGGAACGGCTGAATTTGCAACAATTCGACCATTTTTTTCAGTAATTATATGTCATTTTCATATGGTACACACAGAGAGTGGAAAGGCTTTGATTATGTCTCCAGACTGTAGGTGTTCAGTCAAAGCAAGAAAACCTCTGGAAAATTATAAGAGTTTTAAGAGTTTACGGATGTATATGTCTGTGTGGTGTGGGTCTGCTTCATATTCTAGGACAAAAAAAAAGCCCCCCCCCCCTTTTGTCAAGGTATAAATTGGACCCTGCTTTACAAAGATGGTGACATTAACTGCTGCAGCATCTAATCAATCTGTGCAATGAGACTAACATGGATCTGTCCTCTTTAATTGTTTTTCGAGGGCTCAATAAACTGCTCTTGCTTTACCTTTTTAAAGCCTGTTCCCAGGTTGCCTGTCTGCATCGGCTATAGTCACCAGTGGATTCTGCCTATAGCTCCTTCCTCTAACCTACAACCAGTTTTCTTGCCTCCATCACCTAACCTTTTAACTTTCAATAAATATTTTAAATGTTAAACTTGTCAGGGTGACAGAAGGCTGAGAGAAAGCGGTTCAAAACAAACGGCTCAGTTATGACGCTGAAGAACAATTTCTTTCATAATGATTTGTCGACAGACAAATCACTGGGACTTTTAAAGTATATTACAAATATATATGTCTAATGAGGAAAAATTAAAATTAAAGTTCGGGGGTGGGGGGTGGTGGTGGTGGGGGGGTTGTTATTTAGAGATAACACCTCCCCCCCCACTCTTAGAGATTCATCTCTAGAACAAATGAAAAGGTGATAAGTTGTCAGAGTGTTATTGCATCTTCTTTGACTCCTTCTTAAAATGTCAAGCTTTAACGGTGTCATGATCCGTCTGTCTCTGTGTTATTTTTGAGGTTTCTGTTCTCTGTGCTCCCTGTGTCCCCTTGTTGCTCCC
>JAUZNJ010012011.1:0-17794 GCA_034780135.1 Jordanella pulchra
GCAAGAAGAATGGCTTCAAATCCCTCTGACCACTGTGCAGGACTTGTATATGTCATTCCCAAGACGAATTGACGCTGCACTGGCCGCAAAAGGAGGCCCTACACCGTACTAAGTTATTATGGTCTAAAACCAGGTGTTTCAGTTTCATTGTCCAACCCCTGTATATCTTGAATAAATTGAACACGTACAAGTAGTTGCTGCAGATTGTGCCTTTTCAGCACCAAAAATATGTAAGTGGCATCAGAAAGACAGTGACATACAGAGATGGTTATATCTTTGGCCAGTTATAGCTAGTTATTTCTTAATATATTATAACAGATTTTACCACTGATAGTGATGAGGACATTTTTTTGTCCATTAATATGAGTATGTTGAAAAAGAACACCTTCATGCTCATGAGTATGACAGCCAGTTAAATAAATGTATGAGGTTTGGGAACAGGACACAAATGATCCACTAAACAGAAAGGTTAATGATAAAACAAGTGTCAAAAAACAGTAAACCCAAAGTGTTAAAAACACCTCACGGACATTTGTTAATAAAAAACAGGATATTGAAAGAGCAAGAGAAAAAACAAAGGGATAAAGAACTTAAAGACAGAAAACCGAATTGTTTAATTGTCAATTAACAATAATAGTTGGCTGAAGTCATGTAAGCTGGACATCAAAGTTACCAGATCCTTGTATTGCCATGATAGCACTGAGAAATGGCTTCTTTTTTGTGTTACGTTTCTCAGATTTAAATGTACCACAAAATTGATGTTTGCTAGTAAAACTTGGTCACCGTCCTACAACTGAAGGCATTAGTGTGTAACCTACTGAGGAGGAGGAGTTAAACTGAAAGAAATAGAAAAAAGTATTAAATCCAGCCTTCCATCCATTTGATCCTGCTCCTTCTTCAAAACTATCATCCTATTCATCGGTGGCCAAATGTCTGTTACATAGTTCTGCTAAAATTTTCTGTCTGACCTGCAGTCTGTGAATGTACACTTTTATACTTCTCAATAATTATTTTTTAACTTTTGATAGATTCAAAATACCAAATTCCATTCTCTTGACCCAGTTCCCTGTTACTACCTTTTTCAAACACTCCAAACACTGACTAGTTTCTTTAGTTAAAGCCCTGAACACATCAAAACCAATTTTCCGTCTGATTCAACAGAAAATTGTGTTGTACGAGGTTGTGGCGCTTAGCGCTCATTTGGTGGTAGTGGGGCTGAACATGTGTGTCCATTTTAGCAATTCAGCTGCAATATCATGGGTTTGACAGGAAGAGAGACACAGTTACAAAGTAAAACCCATCCTCTATGGGAGAGATAAAAAATAAAATCTGTTAATTGCGACAAAAACAGTCAGGTTTGGGGCATTAGTGATCAATGAAACATACAAAATGAATACTTTACTCATTTTAAGAGTTTAGCAGGACAGGAAATGGATAAAGTAAAAGCAGGGATCCTCTTTGAGCCTCACAAAAATCAAAATGAGGGGCAGACAGTGCAGGTAGGCACAGCCTGTCACTCTCCCCTCTTTATAAAAAAAAGAAATCACAGAAAGCTCTATGAATCACCTCTCACTACCCCACCCAGTGCCTACATAAACCACACCACGATGTCTGTTGCTGCCTTTGTTCCTTTTCTTTCAACGTATAGTTCCCATTGTTTTTTGATATAGGCCTATACACATCCTCTATCTGTGCAGCAGTCTGGTCAGGAAGTGGGGCTTCCTTTGTAGCCGCACTGGTTGTTTTTTTTCTTTCTTTTTTTAACGTTTTATAATCTTTTCCAGTCTAATGTGAGACATTGTTTTAATTCTTTGGGAGCCTAAACAGTCTGATGTAACCGGTGTGAGCCGAGCTTAAGATACTAGTATCTGTTTTCTAGAAATATTTCTGCAGAGCAATTAAACCGTTCTCTGAATTTCAGTCTTTTTTTTAGTACCTTTAAAGAACTAGGCTTTTCTGTTCTATTTATTGCAGCTGAAGCCTTTGACATGACACAGTTCATAAGCTATGCTGTCTCAAACACAATCTGCTCTATGGTCTATGGTAACAGATTTGATTATGATGATGTCGAGTTCCAAACAATTGTAAGTCGAACAAGCCAAGCCCTTCAACTTCTACGCTCACCATCAATACAGGTTTTGTATCACTGCTTTCCCTGTAAAAACAAAACAAATAAATAAAAACGTAAAAATTATAAAGAAATTGTTGAAAAGACCCATGTTTTTCTGTTTTAATGTTTTATGTGTTCCTCAATAGCTCTACAACCTGTTTCCAAAAAGTGGAATGCTGGTGTTTTTTGCCAGAAAGAAACTGAGAGATATATTTGCTGCAAATAAAAGACACCATTTGATGTTACTAAATCGTTTAAAAAAGACTCTCAATCCTGACATCTGCAGAGGAGTTGCTGATGCCTTCCTGGTTCTTCAACAAAAGCATGAGGTTAGAAGCCTTAATACCTTTAGAAATGAATGCAATGTCTTTTAATATTGTTGAGACGGCTGCTCATGTAGCAACACTGTGCTCTTCTTTCTGGTTGCTTTTTTTTTTTAAAGTGTGTTTATGTATTGCTACTCATCTTTATAACGTCCTGCACTGCACACTGACAGTCAATGTGAACAGTGGCCTTAACAGGTTGCTGCATGGTGCACTAAGCTACTCAAGCAAATCTCTGCTATAAAGGCTTTCCGGGAAATATTGCCACATAACTTGGCTGTCCATTATTAACCATACTTAGGGGAACAAAGCTCAGCAAGTTGAAGAAAAAGCCATGCTGACATGCAGAGGTGTAGTCAAAAAGGATTTTTCTAGATGGGCGCCAGAGCTTCAGGTTCAATCTACACTATTTCAGGAAAATTAACAAGCACAAGATCAATAAAAATGTGTAAAGAATCCAGTGTAAAAAATATTCTCCAAAAGCATTTGTTCATAAATAGATCTATATAGTTACACATTTATGCTGTTCTGCATATTATTAGTATTTATATGTACTCATAGATGCATTAAATAGATTTAGTTACTTATCTCCAAATACAAAATAGACTCCAAGATGACATGTAGAGACAAATCATTTTGTAAAAACACAACATCTGGCTCTCAAAAGAGCCCAAGTTCTATATTTACATCTGCGATGTTAAGTGTATCAATGTTAGCAATTTATCACTGTTTGTGCTGTCACTTTTGCTATTAATATAAAAAATATTAAGATATAACATTGGCTACAACATTCCACTTGAGAGTATTATTAGAGGAAAACTGCTTGTGAATTATGTCCACATGAGATCACCTGATAAAAGCCCCACAGAGGTAGTTTTAACAGATAACCATTTGCCTTTTAGGCGACAAAGCTAACATGGAAGAAGATGTGAAAAAAGACCCTCTTGTCAGATCAGACCAACTTTAAAAAGATCAAGAAAACTATGTTGACTGCTGCTCTCATTCTGTCTATCTTAGGTTAAATATGTTACAAAATAAGAATGAGTATCAATCTCTAAACATGTGTAATTAATGGAGAAAAAAATCCCCAGAAGACTTTTCAACTCTAAGTAAAATATTGTACTGACTCAGGGGGTTTAATTACATATAAATAGCACACTCAGTCAATTCAATCAACCTAAAAAAAGCTGATGTATAATTTTAGCTCTGCAACAATTTTCTTAGCTCTGCAATTTTCTACTCACAATTAGCATAAAGTACATCAAAATTTGTGGTAGCATTGGATTGAAATTTGAGAAGGGTACGGATACCACTCCAGTGCTCATTACTGTTAAATACTTCTAAAACAATTTCTGACATTTTTTTAAATATTAAAAATACACTTGTAAGATAAATATATAGTTTAATGGTTCTATGCTCTTTATTTGTAGGAGGCTGGGATCACCAACTCTCACTACCATAATGACAACCTACTGGTTACTCTCATGAACCTTTTTTCTGCTGGGACAGAAACAACTGCTAAAACACTGAGATGGGCTCTTATGTTTATGGTCAAGTATCCAAAAATACAAGGTGGGGAGTTACCTCTCTATCAAGCCAAATTCTCTATGGATTACTGAAATAACATTATTTCTGTTTTTTGATTTTCAGACCAGGTCAGGGAAGAGCTGAAACGTGTCATAGGAGATCGACAGGTGCAGGTTGAGGATAGACAGAATCTGCCTTTCACAAATGCTGTCATCCATGAGACACAGAGATTTGCCAATATTCTTCCTTTGGCTTTATTTCATAAAACAACCCAAAACGTAATCTTCAATGATTGTTTGATTGAGAAGGTGAGATTTTATGCATACAGAAGTAAATAGACAATTACAGATGTATTGCTTTCAGCAAAATACAGCCACCTGAACTCTGGCTGTCTATTTTAACTGCATACATTCAAACAGCAAACTGCCTGTCTATATGAGGTGAATTTAAAATTTGGTTAAAGGTAGTTTTTAATGTAACTGATAAACTTTAATTGAAGCATACCATTGTAGCAATAAAAATCCGCAGAAATCAATCAGACGTGATGATGCTATGAAGCTGTTTTTACACCAAGAATAAAAAAAGCCAGTTCTCTGAAACCTCTTGTTTGAAAACAAACTGTAGATGGGAGGTTTACAAAGATCAGATGCAATTCTTAACAAAGTTATCCAAGTTTAACTATTGATGAACCTTTAGGCAAACAATATGAGCAAGTTAATCAAAACCCTTTAGTTTAGTATATCTCTTAAAAAAAATACTTTATTTATCATTTAAAAAAGCTTAATCTTAGGTCTTAATGAACTCCAGTGTTTAAATCAGTCCCCCAATAATCTGTGGTAAGAAATGGTTCAAGTCCCATTTCCATACCAAAAGTGCACACCAGAAGTCAGTCCAAAGATCATCGTCGGTCCCTGCAGAAACTTCAGGGTTAACATCAAATCCACTGACCTTAGGTTTAGGTTTCTCATCCACCAATGTTAGGATTAGGGTCAACCCTCAAGGGAGAAGATAAACCAGATGTTCATTTATGACGTCAACTGACCTTAGGGTTACTGTAGGTTTCCTCCAAAATGCTAGGTATGAAGTTTCTTTTGGTTTGACAGAATTTATTTGGCCAAAATTTAGACAGTTGAGTTAACAAAACACATTTTTCAAATATCTGTACAAACACAAGAGACATTTATGAAAGAAAAGTTTGAATTCAAAGCTTCAAATTACCATACGTTTTGAAATAAAAGAATTTCATGAAATTCCTCTAAATATACCAACTTCCAGTGTGCACACCAGTACGGATTGTAAAAATGTCTGGACCCCGCTGGGTCCTTACCCCTTTCCTGCTGACCATCCTATCAGACACTGTCCTGCTTCTTTACATACAGTCCTGTGGAGGGAGAGTGAGGTGTTCCAGTATCCACTGGGACAGATGGTGGTCCACTCCTGACCCCATCACCCCAAGGTCCCAAAGGTCCAAGGAAAATGGAAAAAGAACACTATTCTAACCGTGATTTCAGGATCAGCAGTTGATTTGGAGACTGGTGCAGCAGCTAGCGGAAAGTAGTCTTCCTCGATGCCAAGACCATTTGCAAATTGCAGTGGATGCATAGAGGACCCTACAAAACAGTTCCCATTAATAATTGGGGAGACAAATGTTCAACCTGAGAAGAAAACAAAAACAACTTCACATTCATCCAATCAAATTCACATAATCCAATATCCTCACACAGACACTATCCTCCCAGGTCTAGGGGCCAATCCCTCTTGTATGATGGGTAGCCTGAGCTCTAAAGAACAAAAGTGGTTAGACTGGGCGCCACTCAATCGAGGAGAGTTGTAATCAAGCCCAGGTTTTGCCCCTACATTGCCCCAGACTCATCCCAGCAAGGAACGGGTACAACGGTAGTGGCCACAGTGCCTCCAGGGCACCCCCCCCCCCCCCTAAGCCGCACACCCATCCGCAAAGCAGCTGCTAAAGTAGCTAGCACAACCTGCTGAACTGCCCACCCTACCCCGGGCCACTCATATCCTTTCCTGGCCCCTACGTCCATACGTTCCTGTCATACTCATGGCTGCCAGGCAGTTGCAACTTGTGCAGTCCACGCCCCTAGGCCAAGTACACTTGAGCCCCACCCGACTACAGGCACAGACCGCACACGGGGTCAAGGCAGACAGCCTAGCAGATCCACCAATGAAGGCTAGTCTTAAAAGTAGACAAGGTTTTTTTTTTTAAATAATTAAACTTATGTCTCATAACTTATTGTTGTAAAGTTATACATTGCAAGATTATTGTGACGGTTTTATATTTTAAGGGAACCACTGTCATTCCTGTCCTGACGTCTGTTCTGCATGATGAGAGCGAATGGGAAAAGCCAGCTACTTTTTATCCAGCCCACTTCCTAAATAAAGATGGAAAGTTCCTGAACCGTGATGCCTTCTTGCCATTTTCAGCAGGTTAGCTTAATCGTGCCTTTAAATGAACTTTGATTCTGTAGGGACTGGTTGATGATCATTTTTTTATAGGTCATAGGAAGTGTCCTGGAGAGAGTCTGGCCAGGATGGAGCTCTTTATTTTCTTCACAACACTTCTGCAGCACTTCCGTTTCTCTCCTGCTCCTGGAGTTACAGAGGAGGAATTTGATATAACTCCATGTTTTGGTGGTACAATCAGCCAGCCCCCACGTAAACTGTGTGCTATTCCTCTAAAGTGAGCATGGATGTCTTGATTCAAAAATAATTATTCGTAGGTTTGCAGACTGTCAGGAACCTGGTTGTGGAAAGAAAGATACTGAACACAATCTACCAAATAAAATTCATCTTTGAACTTCAAGGCATGCTGAGGCTCAGGTTTCTACATTTTGCATTTTCTTTTCATCATTCTGAACATTTTAAGTATTTTATGAGCTGATTGTATGAAGGTTGGCAAAATAATATAAAGATGATTGTCCTGTAAAAAATTGAGATGTAAATCTATTACAGCTGTTTTATTTAGCCCCAAAAAGGCTGCATAGCAAATGAATATCAGTAGGAGAATTTTCACTGACAGGTGGAGGGATTTAGTTGTCTGTATATGCCAGTGAACAAATGGATTAAAATTAGCCTTCATGTGTTTTTCATATGTGTTCATCAATATGTACTGTCCCAATCAAGTAAATAAATGAATAAAACAAAAAAAGAGTTTCAGAGCACAATGTACACACTTTTTATTTACAAATAATTAAATTCTTAAGCCACGGCTTTTATTATTTTCAAGTAGTTTAAATGATGAATTGGCTTTGCCTTTTTTATAATTAAATAGAAGAATAACAACCACTAAAAGCTAGGCAAACCAAATTTTCAGTAAGTACTATACTAACCATCTTTTCATGTACAACACATATAAATCCTTTCAGATAAGAAAATAAATATTTGGGAGCTGCTTAATGATGTAAAAAAAAAACACAGCTGCCTTTTCATTTTGCATATGGTAACATCAAGAAATTGGTCAATTAAAGGACATGCATGTCCATAATGAAATGACATAGGAACGTAAGGATAATTTTTTTATTATTGTTTTCATTCTATTTCTATTCTCCATATTTGCAGTAATTGTTAGTTCAACTTCTACTTTTATTTTATCTCTGATTTCCTTATCATGGCATCTTCATCTGGTGTGGTTCTATTTAGCTGTGACATCATCCTAGAGGCAACCATCAGCTAGACTGCAGCTATCATCAACTGTCATTACAGATAATGGAGTTGTGCCTGTTTTTAGTGTTTATTTTTGTTTCTCTCCTAGGCTAAACTTTGACTGTGAATAACTGTAAGTGCTTTCTTTCATCCTTTTTGAAATGAAAACCTGAACATGAAGGTACGTATGTTCTGCAACGTTTCATCTCCTTTCAATGTTGTTTTGGTTCAGTGACACAGAGGTAGAGAGTGTTGGAAGATGTGTCCACCTGAGTCCTGACAGAAGAACAATTAAATTCTATTCAGTTCAATTCATTTTATTTATATGTTGCCAATTCACAAGACACTGCACAGAAACAATTCAGGCAGATCATGCAGTCAGTTTGTTTCAAAGTTTTCTATGAAATGAAAACCAGCAGATCTTTTAAATTTATTTAAATTTAAAAACCCCAGCAGGGGATAGTCCCAACCAACTAGCAGCAAAGGTAAACCGGGAACATCAATCAACACATGACAGAAGCTCAAAAACCAGAGGAACCAAACACCAACTGCTGGTTGGCAGAACAGCTACCTGCGACAGCAAAACCAGCTAAACAAACCTGTGCACTGCCTAGATTGATTTCAAGAAAGCCTATGACTCAATGCCACACACATGGATCTTGGCATGCCTGAAGCTGTACAAACACGTTAAGAGCATTCACTGCAAACTCCATGGAGCTACGGACAAACCACACTTAAGGGCAACTTCAAGCAACTTCTCCATCAAATGGGGAATATACCAAGGAGATGTTCTGTCGCTCCTGTTGTTCTGCATAGGTCTGAACCGCCTCAGCCAAAAAATTAACAAGACATGCTATGGTTACCGACTCAGAAATGGGGCCACTATTAGCCACCTCCTGTACATAGAGTACATTAGCTGTATGCCAAGAGTGAGCATGACATTGGTTGACTAATCCACAACACCAGGACCTACAGCAGGGACATCCAAATATTATTTGGGTTGGAAACATGTGGCTAAATGTTGAAAAGGAGAAAGATCGTAATTCACACAGAGGAGATCACACTCCCAGAACAGAGAATGGCAGATGTAAGATACTTGCAGAAAGGAATACATGGAATATCAAGTGGCTGATATAATTCACAAAAACATCTGTGCAGAGTACAAACTGGAGACCTCCAGGTCAACATGGGAGCTACCTCTCAAGGTGGCAGAGGATGACAGAGCTAAGATCATGTGGGACTAACAGATACAAACAGACAAAATGGTTGTGGCCAACTAACCAGACATTGTGGTCATTGATAAGCAGCAGAGGACATCGTAGAGATTGACGATGGAAATATCAGGAAAAAAGAACAGGAAAAATTGTAATAAACAATACCAAGGGCCCCCGGGAATAACTAGAGAGAGCCTGGCAGGTGAAGGCAATAGTAGTGCCCGTGGTCATTGGAGCACTCGGGGCAGTAATCCCCACACTGGAGATGTGGCTCCAATAGATATCTGGAGAAACATAAGAGATCTCGACCCAGACACACACATTTCTAGGGACACCTAAGATAATGCAAAGAATTCTCAAGCTCTCAGACTCGAGCTTTAAATAAAGAAGTAATGTCTGACTAGCAGTACCTCCCATTACTCTATTTTCTCATATTCCTGTTTATGCCATATTGTTTACACTGGTCGAATTAACTTGAGCTGGTATGTTGATTTTATTTCCAATTCAATAGAACTCTTGCTGGTCTGGCACCTGAATTTGGCTCATAAAATTTGTAAGCTTGGACTGGGGACTGGTAAATTTCATTTTTGGAAAACAGAAGTCAATTGTTCTTCAAAACAACAACAGAAAATGTCAGCAAGTGAACATTAGTTCAGTCCCACAAATGTTTTTTTAAAAAGCACATTTCATTTCACTTTAATTCAATTATACTTTATTAATTCACAAAGGGAAATTCAGTTTAGGTATAGCCATTCCAGGATGACCAGATACACAGAAAGACAGTCCACAGACATTATACATGCTGTAAAAGGCACTGCCCTATTTAATATCAGTATGAGTGAAGTCTACAACCCAAAAGGAATCATTTATTTAGCTAGTTTTAAACACAACCCTGTCATTTGTTTTTTTATGAAAAATGTAATTACTGGATTTCATTTGGAAAAATTTTAATTTTTATCTTTAAGGCATGCTGTCCAGCCCAAGAGGAAAGCAATAAATTATTTTCAAAAATAAAAAAAATATTTTTGAAAAAATATGAAATAAATGCCTTTCAAAATAAATTGAAAAATCCCTTTATTGATAAAAGGGTTTTAAGAGAATGCTCTTTGTAAAAATAGGTAGATAAAGCTCTTAAGATACAAATTCAGTTAAAATTCCTCCGTTAGCTATATGTAGAACTGTTAATGCACCTCTTTGTTCTTGGGTTGAACCGACTCTGGGCTGCATTTTGTTTACTCTGGTCAGTGCAGCATAAAAATAGGACAAAGTTTTCGTATCTAGGCCAAATCTTTATCGATTGAGGTGTTTTGATAGCACCTCTGGCCCAGCTCTTGCAGATTCCTCCCAGATTCACAATCTGTATTCAGACCAGTTGTGGGCTATTGGAAATATAATGTCTATACCTGTATCTCTTTTTATAGATCCAAGCCAATGGCTGTGCTGTCTGGCCCAGATTACTTGTGCTGTCAGAGAAATTACCGTGGCTACTTACGTGTTACTGCTTTGATGACACCTAGTTACTTACTATGGCCAGCATCAAGAATATCTAAACATAATCCCAAATCTTTGTTTCTTTAAATAGGGCCCAGGTGTTCTAAATCCATTCTGAGATGTACAGGTAAACATTGGTGGTGGTGTGCAGTAGATCAGCAAATGGGAAAGGCAAAACCTTCCAACCACCACAAGAGGACAGCAAAGAGCAAAAAAGAGTGGACACACCACAGCACTAAGGCTGTAGTATGCACCCACTTAAGAATAAAGTTGGCAAAAAAAAAAAGAATAAAGCATAATTCCAATCCAGCTGCAATCTTGATCTGCTCTGTTTTAAACAGGAGATTATTAACCCTAACCAGACTGACCAATGAGAGGTTTAAGTCACTCTGGCTGGCCAGTCTATCTTTGTAGACCTTCTCAGCATGATAGAGAGAAAGCGAAGAGAGCAGAGATGTGTACGGTGCATACATTACCCTCTTTATTTTACACTTAAAAACAAACCAAATTGGACATTTGCAGTAAAATGCATGTTCATAGGACACCATTGATGACCTAATATAGTCATCACTGGTTTCAGCAGAATGCAAAAGCAGCAGGAAATGGTTATAAATAGCAGTTCCTTAAGGCCGATTACGAATCTATGAATGCTGAAGGTTTAAGCCAACCAACCACTTTCCATTAGCAGGTTGACTGAAGGCATGTGAAATGTTTCATTTCCTGCTATGGTTATTTTGGCTCAGTGATGCAGCTCTAGAGAACATCGGAAGAGTTGTTGATCTGTATTCTGACAGCAGAATAAGTCACATTGTCTTCCTCCCTTTTGACCTGCAGAGCAGAAACCACAGGCTTAATAAGAATCAGACATTTAAAAACATTGTTTAAATTGATTACATTCATAGGATGTTTGTGCAGTGAAGTTGTAAAGCATTTAAAAATAGTTGCTGTTTTATCCCTTTAGCTTGAATGACACGGAAAGGATGCAGAATCCCAAATGCTAGTGTAAAATAACAACTATGGTCAATATTATAACAGAGCTGCATAGGTTATCTACCTTTTTCTCACCACAGGCCTTTGATCTAGAATGGTCAACAGTAGCATAGGTCAGATAAACTGGGCCCTCCTCCTGGTGTTAAAATAAAAAATTACATAAAAGACACATAAATTTTCATTGAATTAATTTTATTTATTTATAGTCAGTTTACTAATAGTATAACATTTCAAATTAATTTAGTAATTAATTCAGAGGTAATTCAGATTTTTTTATGGGTCAGTAATGTAAGAAAGCAGCCAAATACAAATGTATTATTTCTTTATTATTTAATTGGTCAAAAAAAGGGGGTGATGGGTGGATGAGAGGGGTTTCACACTTTCTTTTAAAAAGTTTATCACGTTATCAAAAAATTTGGTATGAACATGATATAACAAAACTTACATTGTAATCGCTTTCATGGTTTGCATTTTTAACATCTGAAATAAAAGAAGATTTTATATTTAAGATTTGGTCATTAGCCATAACCTTTATTACAATTATATGTGTAATTTTGCTGGTAGCAGACATCTGCTCAAAAGCAAATAAATAGATAAAAATCTCCATATAACACAGTAAGCGCTGAAAACAAATATTTACCTTTTGTGCTTTAATCTTTGTCCTTCACAGCTTATAAGTCTTATAGTTGATTTGACTTGTAGTCATCTAAGTGCAAAAATACAACTGCCTGAAATGCATCCCACCCAGCTGGCTTTCCCCAACATCATTTATCTTTCCTCATTGAAGAAAAAATCCTGAGCAACTTTTGGTAAACAATTCCATTTAATGTGTATTAACCAATAGATTCCAGACCGGGTTCTCTAGCTGCACTGAGGTGGACTGGCAGGTTCAGCTAGTGGACGGCTAATATGGCAAGGAAGATCAATGGACGTACTCTTCGGGTGCACTGATCAATAGAGCCTTGCAAAGTTAGATTTTTTCCTCCATCCCTCTCCATGATACATTTACTATGCTGTTGCATGATGTTAAGTTGAAATGTATTCTGATCTGTAAGTGTTGTTTTCATGGCAATGACAATATGCTTCCCTTACTGAATGTGAATAGTGTCTAATGGCTGTTATGCCGACTTCTTGTCCCCACATTCTATATTATCAAGCTTTTGAGATTTCCACCCCTCCAACGTTCCCTAGCTGAACTTAGGTCTTCCTCTAAGCAACATCTTAACTTATTTCCAGATTAAGGCATGTTTGAGCCAGTTGGCATGTGTCCTGGTATCAGAAAATCCACAGACATCTTTAATAAATGGCATCATTTTGTAGTTTTTTTTGTTTGTTTTTTCCCCCATTCAAACGGCATCATTATAGTCAAAAGTTTTACCAAAAAGTAACAGGAAATCAATCATTATTATTTAAAGCCTAAATGCATTCACTCAAAAAGGATAGGATTGACTTTTGAAATATTTTGTATATAGGAATTCTTCATATGGGAGGTTTTTTAATCTTAGCAATGATCAAGAATTATCACTGTACCTATGCTTTTCTGTTGGGCTCTGGTTGTCCTTCTTCTTTTTATGAAAATGGCGGCAATGATGACCAGTATCAACACCACCCCTACTATCACTGCGACGATGATGATAGGCTGGTTAGAAACTGCACCTGCGATCAGAAGACATAGCAAAACTCACTGAAATAATATGATACAATCCACTCTTAGAAAAATTGGTAAGCTAGTCTTAAAAAACCACATAGAAAGTAAAATAAGAAATTCAAAATAAACATAGGTAATAATTTTACTCGACAGTAGCTTTCTGTCTTGTTTTAAAATCAATTTAAAACATAACCAACCTCCTGGGACAGATGTTTTGTGAACTTCTATCACCACACGGTTATCCTGAAGAAACTGGCAGGTGTATCTTCTGTTAATTTCATATTTATGGTCCAGGTTACAGTAGGGACCACTCTTCTGTCGGCCTGGCCCGTTACACTCGTGTTTTCCATTCAGCGCTTTTTTTTTTTCATCCACCAAACTGAGACTCTCCTTTGGCAAAGAGTCATTATTAAGATATCTCCATAAGGAGCATTCTATTTTAACATCTCCATCCTTTGTTGTATCTCCAGATAAATTAACTGAAAGACATACAGAAATTCAAGAGTCTGTTCTTGTAAATTGAGAAAATAGTTTGAGCAATGAAATGTTTGGAGCTGTCCTAAAATAACCAATGTCCTCCTATTCTGAACAAACGTACATGTCAGTTTTAAAGATCCTAACACAGTAAACTCTACATCCTCAGGGGCTTTGCTACCTGGATGTGTCTCACTATGTAACATGGCTGCTGCTTCTTAGTAACGTTCTACTTGTTAGTTTTTTGGATCAACAAGTTCTTGTGTTCAGTTGCTTATTTTAATACAGTGAGCTGGGCTGTGACAGAGAATGAGAAGGTACCTAATGCTCAGAGAGAAATTCAGGTACACCTGATGATAGAAACAACTTCAAGACACATCGTGTTGAAATGAATGATTGAACTTCAAAATGCCATTCAAATTAAAATACTCACTTGACAAAACGTTTAGATACACTTGTGCATTAACCACTGCAGTAACCCCAACCTTACAGGTGTAAAGTCCTACATCCTCAATAGAAATGTTGGTGATGATCAGAGAGCAGTTAGAGCTCATACTCAGATGGTGAGCTTGTTCTGTGTTTTTAACTTTTTCACCTCCAACCTTAGGTTCTTCTATAGTACCTACTTCTCTATTGTAAAACCAGCTGACATCAGCACATGTGGTTAAAGGTGAATCGCCACAAGGCAAATAAACTTCATCTCCAGGTATCTTATAGAAGGTTCTTGAATTCACACCTGTTAAAGATAAATTTACAGTCAGAGATTTATATTACAGAGATGAAATGAGGTTTTGTACAACTTTTGTACAAATAGTCCAAAGACCAAAAGGTTTTTCCTCAAAGTAAAGGATAATTACTGAAGGGATGTCAATTGCTGCTTGCATCCACTATGTAGTTTCAAACTAGTGTGTAAACTTTATATCAGCTCCATACAAAGGTTACCATGACAACATACATCTAAACTTTTAAAATACGGCAAGAAAGAAGGCTTAATCTGGTCTGCTCTGCTGCTTTGACAAACCCGGATACTTTGTGCTTTGTCTGCTTTTTCTCATCATAGTAGCTTCATCTGATCTGTTCATGTTCGGCTGTAGCTACGTTCTGGATAGAAATATCAGCTGTGCTGCTACCATCAACACCTCGGTTAGGTTTGTGCTCTCTTTCATCCTCTGACATGGAAACTGGCTCAGAGCTCATCTGCCTGGTTGAGTCTGTCCTAGACTCGCAGTCAGTTGGTTTTCCTTAGATGGAAAACTTTGAACCAATGTGACTGTAAGATTTGCTTGGATTGTCTTTTTAAAGTGCCTTGAGATTATATGTGTTCTAAATTGGCACCAAATAAAAATAAATTAAAAATAAAAATTGATTGAGACATTTTTAGAACCATCTAAGAACATGCAGAAAATAAAATGCCTAGTTTTGTGACATGGAGACGGATATGTTCAAGATTACAGAAACTAAGTACATAAACAAGCTTTTTAAATGTGTGTTCATTTGCTTTGTAGCTGTGTTTTTGCTAAGCACTACATTGGGAAATAGTGTTTCTCACTGTCAGAGGCTGTGAGAGAGAGAACATATGCAATCGGTTGTTTATTTTTGAGAACGCAATGCCAATGTCATTTTGCAATGCTTAATACTTCTGGAATCTTCTTCAAAACTAAATAACTTTACTACTGTCATGAACTCTGTGGAGAAACTTGTTTATTTTCCATACACCTTTCTTAAAATACTCATTACAAACCTTCTAAGGAATTCAGCACTTTATAATCTCTTGATGTTAGATCTCTGAAATCTCACTTTGTGCCTGCCAAAACTTAATCACCCAGATCCAATTTTCTCTATATTAACTAATAAAGAAGATGAATGTTATTTTTACCTTCTGTGTGAAGAATAAAAAGTAGAATTAGTATTGATCCCCACATTTCCTGTCATTCTCAGCCGTTGACTGTTGTGCTCATTACTTCTGCTCTAACTCTAAATAACCTGATGTAATTTCCTCTTTTTTCTTTGAGCGCAATGCCAGCGTCTTCCTTTTATCACACACAAACACCATCATGGGCTGTACGGTGGCGCAATGGTTGCAGCAAGAAGGTTCTGGGTTTGGTCCCAGCCTGGGGTCTTTCTGCATGGAGTTTCATGTTCTCCTCGTGCATGCGTGGGTTCTCTCCAGGTACTCCGGCTTCCTCTCTCAGTCCAAAAACATGACTGTTAGGTTAATTGGCATCTCTCAATTGTCCCTACAGTAGGTGTGTGTGTCTGTGTGCATGGTTGTATGTGCTTGTGTGTCTATGTGTTGCCCTGCGACAGACTGGCGTCCTGTCCTGGGTGTACCCTGCCTTACGCCCATAGTCTGCAGGAGATAGGCACCGGCCCAACCGCGACCCTGATGGATGAAGTGGGAGAAGATGGGTGAATGGATGGAAACAACATTATGAAAACAAGTGGTGTTTTTTTCATTCTCTTGAATTGCAGTCAGATAAATGAGTGGCAGCTTAACATGATAGAGGGATTTTAATGCTCCTCCCAGAGGATTAAATGTTAGGGGATTAAATGTCCCAGGTTAAATGTTTCAGGTTAATTTTTCTTTACTTTTAACCAACTTTATGGCCTCGATTTAGTTCCATAGTTGCTCATGTTGTATTGTTTTGCTGCCAGTTCTCTTTCCGTAAAAAATAAGCTTTTTTTTTACCATTTAAAACTACAGATCTGCTTACATTTTAATCTGAACCTGCTGTTGATGTTGATGTAACGTTAAAACAATGTTGTGCCCCAACGTTAAATTACCTTTGGATTATGGTGCAAAAATGAAAGTTGAATTTAATACTTTCTAAACTGAACATTAGCACTCAGTGTTGAGCAGATGTTGTATATTGGTTACTAGCCAACACAACTTGAAACCTACAAAATAAAAGCGTCGGAGTTCTGTTTATCATGACGTTTTTTTCGTGACCGACAGAACGAGCTTTCGGATACAAGCGGCCGAAATGAGCTTTCTCCACATGGTGGCTGGGCTCTCAGATAGGGTGAGGAGCTCGGTAATTCGGGAGAGGTTCGGAATAGAGCAGCTTCTTCACATCGAGAGGAATCAGCTGAGTTGGCTTGGACATCTTTTTTGGATTCAACCTGGACGACTCCCTCATGAGATGTTCCAGGCATGTCCCACCGGGCTGTAATAGAAACGTCTTGAGCGTCAGCAGAGCTGGAGGAGGTGTCTGTGGAGAGGGAAGTCTGGGAGTCTCTATTGAGACTGCTGCTCCCAAGACCTTGTTTCAGATAAAGTCGAAGACGCCGAGTACGAGATTTATGTTTAACTGAAGTTAGCTTTTAACGTTGTATCAACGTTGGCTTGTGGATGTCCAATGTTGAAACCCATATCCAACCAAAAACCATCATTAATACAACGTAGTGTGTCTGCAGGACTGAGATTCTCACCCATCGGTTCCACTGGGAGTGGAAGCGACACAGTCGGCCTCGGCAGATGGCCGCTCGCACTGAGCCTGGTTCTGCTGGAGGTTTCTTCTTGTTAAAAGGGAGTTTTTCCTCTCCAGTGTTGCTACATGCATGCTTGGTGTGAGGGATTGCTGTTGAGTCAATGAGTCGATGCAATAAGCTGGTTTTCCTTAGATAGAAAGCTTTTAACTAATCTGACTGTGTGATCTGATGGAATTGTCTTTGTAAAGAGCCTTGAGATAAAATGTCTTGTGAATTGGTGCTATAGAAATAAACTGAATTGAATTGATACCATCATGTAGAATATCCTACTATGACATTTTAAAGTAAATATTTTAACCAAAAAAGACTAAAAATTAGAGCAATGAATTATTCCCCACAATATACAATAATCAAAAGTAAGAATTAGTTTTATGTTTTATGGGGTAGAGTTTGTCTCTACAGTCATCTCGAAGTCAACTGTTCAAAATATTGAAAGCATTTATTATGAAGAACCATAGACTAATTTAAATAGGACCAATTAATAAAAATGTGGGTGGCTCTATTACCAGCGGGGCTCATAGAAATCTGGTCTGTCTTCTATGATTGATTTTGAAAATGTAAATGTTGATTTTCCTGTTTGTTCACTGAGATAAGTTTAGGTTGACCCTGAACTGGTTTCAGCTTCTATCAGTTTTGGGCCACCCTGCAGTGTGCACTTCTCCCTGCTTGGACACCCCATGAACCGCCACTGCTACTGACATACCTGATTACTACCAGGAATATACAGGTAAAAGCCAGTAAATTAGAATATTTTGAAAAACATTTTTAGAACAGACAGCAGCTTCCTGCTGACCTGCTCTATGGAGATGGAGATTTCAGGTTCCAACAGGACTTGGCGCCTGCACACAGCACAAAATCTACC
>JAUZNJ010012022.1:0-17794 GCA_034780135.1 Jordanella pulchra
AACTTATTGGAAACTCAAGACAGCCATGACATTATGTTTTTTTACAAGTGTATGTAAACTTTTGACCACAACTGTATTAGCTAAAAAGCAGTAAAAGAAACTAAAACTATTTTCCCCATCAGATATAACCGAAAGTTTGGATAGTATTTTTCACTTTCATGCGAAAGTAGGACTGATTTGTACCTGTTCCCCTTTACCTTCTTAGTAACTTAGCATTTAGCTTAAGCATCAGGAGCAAAGGCAGAACAGCACAATGTGTTCTGGCTCAGTTTGTCTATATTCACAGCGGATTGTTTGCATTTGTATAAAAGGATGTTGAATGGTTACTCTACAGAGGCAAACCATTGATTTAGACACTAAGAGTCAGCTTGGACTTTATTGTGTAAGGTTTGAATAATACAGGTGTTAGATGTGTATTAAACCTAGAGAGTTAAGTAAGCCTTCACAAGGAGATTTTGCAAAATGGTCAAAAAAAGGAGATAAATCATTCTAAGTAAAGTTTGGGTTTTTTTTCTTAAAAAAAATGTATTTAAACATTTCTGCTACTCTTATCAACACATCAGTCTAAGGACATGCTATAATTTGGATTTTAAAAAAAATATACAGGAAACTATTCTGCTGCTTACTGGATGAAATCTGTTTTTAAACTAGTTGGTAACTCCGTTTACTCCATTTATCACATTGCAGATATTTTTGTACCAACGTAAAAAACAGTAAAAAGACAAATAGGTCATATATATTTTTTTCTTCTAAATATAAGACTTGCTAACTTTGAAAATAAATGTTAGTGAACTAAACTTGTGCAAAGGCAAGATGTGAAGATGCACGGAGAAGCTAAACAAAGCTTGACCAGATCTTACTTTCTTACCGAAACTTGTAGGGTTGTGTTTACCAGCAGCTGAGAGGAATGTAGGGCAGTTTGCCACTTAACAATTTGTACAACCCACCAATTGTTATTTTTTCCTTTCCTGCTACATTCTTTATTGTTGTACAAGCTCTTTGAAACACATTACTTTTGCCTGGAAGTTTATTCCTTTTAACTAATTTTGATTAATTATGGAGCTAAATAATTACAAAATAAGTGTCCTATCATTTTTAATATGCAAATATTTAATATATTTTGTAATATAACATTCAGGTAATATAAATACACAACAAAAACTGAATATGTTGTTTTACATATTTCATTAAATACTCTATAAATGATTTTTCTGGTATATAAAAATAAATGATGGCACCTTTACAATTAATTTCACTTCAAATGGAGCATGCATGCTTACAGGCATATTACATGCAGGGTACATCGTGGGAAAATAAAATATCTATTATTTTTAAGGTGCATGCTTAGACCTCAGACACTTAAATTTGTGTTTTCCTGACTATTGAACTGAGCTTGAACATCCTGCTGCGATGTAAAAAAGTTATCTGATGATGAACAAGACTGGAAATTCAAGCAACTTTTGAGTTTGAAATGGATTTCAAAAGGGTCTCAGGTGCAGCACTCCAAGCAACTTTACACTAAAAGCAAAGCAGAGATGTTAAACGGTCTCTAAAAACCCTCAAATGTCATTACTGGACCTGTGTAAGGATCTTTCTGCTTAAGTTAAACTGAATGCCTGTACGATCAAAGACAGGTTTCAAAGTTTAATTTTAATCCAAGGTGTGCCAACAGGGAAAACAATGTTTTCGAAGGAAAGCCCCAAGAAATAATTCATTCAAACTCCAGGACATCTGGAGTAATGAATGATTTAGATAAAGAATACAGGACACATGTGGAATAAGCCAAACACAGCATTCCAGGGAAAAAAAATTACTCTTACAAACTTTGACGCGTGGGGGGAGAATTTCATGGCTTTGAAATCTTTGTTACAGCATGGAGAGCTCACTATCATAGCATCTTCTTTATATTCCACCATGAAGTAGAGGTTCCTTTATAAAATAGGAAACCTCTGGAAGAAGAACAAAAGCTGAAGCAAAATTGGGCCAGGACCGCCTGAGAATTAGGAAATGTGAGGATAGCTCCATTCCTGATCTTGATCCTGTTATGTAACTTGAAATGTACATTTTGTAATTTATTTTTTTGCCTAATGGGTTAAAGAAATGTTTATTTAGTTGTTTGAGTACAATTAAACCATTGTTGTTTAGAAACAAATAACCTTAATATGTAATTTCTTAATCAAAGCCATTTAAATCTGTTTGGGGGTGTTCTATGTTTTTCCTGAAGGAAACTTAAATGTGGACCAAAACCTAAAATGTGTTAAATTGAAAATAAAGAGAAAAAAGAAAAGCTGAGTATTATAAGCAAGTGACTCCATGCAAAGAAATTATCTTACATACTTTTAACTTTGATAAAAACAGACAAGTCAACTCAAAAAGTTAAGTATTATAGTTAGACTTCTTTGGTCATGTAAAAAAATAGCAGGTCAAGCCATTTATCCCTCTTTAAATCTTCAGCTTTGAGTGTGTGAAAGTCCTCCTCTGCCTCTATAACCTTCTGTGAGTCAAAGCCTCTCTTTACAATGCTCTCCTGGATTTGGCAACAGCAGAACTGCTGCTTTTTCACTTTGTTTTTGAAGTTCAGCCACATGAAAGATATATTTTTGACCCTAAAAGCTGGCAACTTGATGCGTTCATATGCTAACATCCAGCTGCTGAGCTGTCCACCTCTATGTTGTTTTTTAGCATGAACAATAAATGCAGTATTTCTTTAACTTTCGGTGGAAGCCTAAGAGAATGTGTTTGGACAAGGTGTGAGGATTTAAAGTAGGTGTGGTGCTGAATATACGGAGGAGATTTTAAATTATTCCACCTCTTTGATTCCAAGTTTATTGGGGGGTGAAGCATGCTGGCAGGCGATTAAAGCAGCTTGTGTTTGTTGCAGCCAGAGAAGCATGGAAATCATTTTAAGCTGCATCTCCTCTGTTTGTCACTATGCATCATCAGCTCTGCATCAGTTGCTGACTATTTATGCTTTTTGTCCAGAGAGGATGGAGTATGAACTTGACTTAAACTTTCTTCTTTTTTTACTTGTAAGGGAAGGGGTGCCATTATTTCAGTCTTTGCAACCAAAATGATCAATAATAGCAGTTACTTAAAAACACATTATTTATACTCTTAGAAAACCAGTACAGAAGGACAAAATGTATGAAACTTATTTTAAAACTGAACTGAAAATAGCAAAAAAAAAAAAAAAAAAATTCCCTTCCTGGTACTTCCTGTTGTTCTTTTTTTAACGTTATGATTTACATTATTTTTTGTATCTTTTCTATTGTTGGTATCTTCCCTAACTTTAAGCAAAAATACAGTTTCTTTTGGTGTATTCACATTACTTAGATCTTTTTATTTGTGTATTTTATTTGGATTTTGCATGATAGACCAACAGTAAATAGTGTATTGTTAAGAAGAGTAACTTGAATACATTTTCAAGCTTGATGAACATTTTTCTCAGCCCATGCCTGACATTACAAAACCAAAACCAGACCATACAGAAACCAGGACTTTCTGGGAGGCGAGACCTAGACAAGGCCAAGGCTAAAAGGGAGATGAAGTATGTGCTCACGAGCACCAAAAACAGTATAGGATCATTTTCCAAACTTTAACTGTAATCTTGACATTAAATTAAACACCAGCTGGGATGTATTTAAAAATATGGTGACTTTTGGAGGCCGTTTGCTGCAGTGAAATGCATTCAAGGGATTCATAATAAAGTGAAATTGATCATCCAAATATACAACACACCTTTCAGATCTTTTTCAGATGCCCTGAAGCTTTCTATTTCACAAACATGTACTAGTTCAACATATTTTGACAAAATGTAAAAAGTTCAAGTTTGATATGAATGTTTTTGCAGAGTGACTGTATGTAATAAGTGTTTGCTATTTGCAGATGGACGACATCGATGCTATGTTCAGTCACCTGCTGGGGGAGATGGATCATCTCTCTCAGGTAAGTTTTTTTTATTAGATATATATATATATATGTGGGTGTGTGTGTGTGTGTTTGTGTGTGTGTATTATATATAGAGATATTGTTATTTCTTTTTGTCAGTGATAAGATCTCTGCGTTTTCAAAGGAATTCTCAATGCATTGTCAAGGCCAGCTTAGTCTCTACAGATCTAGCTTTTTATAATTTGATCACAAGTGTGCAGTATATAGTGGCATACAGAATGCTTTAAAAAGAAAAAAAAATGTAACCCGAGCTAGTAATTTTAAAAAAATTGTTGCGTTAATACACATTTGCAAATTTAGCCTAAACTTAAAAGCACAATCTTTTTTCTTTTCTCTTTTGGTGACAAAAAAGTGTCACAGTAAAGCCCTTGTTATTTGCCATGATTATATGGAAAATATTGGATTACACCAACAGATCTTATGTTTAGATTCTTTGGATTATAAACAAGATGAAACATTCGCCATTTTATGTGGATTGGACTGCAGTTTAGAGATTCCCAATTGACTACATAAGCTGCTCATCATCAAACTGCTGTTAAGCTAAAAATACACATCTGTCTCATCAAAGCTAACCCTATATGAAATCTGTTCATTTCCAATGTTTGGATGTAAGCTGTAATGAAAAACAAATCCACATAATAGTAGTCTAGATTTTGTACTGAATTACACTGGCAGTTTAGAGTTTATAGTCTGTAAAGTTATATATAAAACTATGGATTCTTTTTAGCCACATTGAAACATTATATAACACCTGCATTACAACTTAAAGACATCATGTGCTCACTTAAATGTGCCACTAGAATACATGAATACATGCTCAAAACCCTGAAAAATTAAAGACATGAAAGGTCATTGCTTAATGTTGTAAGACTTTATGAAAACACACAAAGGACATTTTTAAGCAGAGACTTATTTTCTTTACACTAAAAATGTAATAATTTAATTCACTGTCTCATATTAAACTAAGCAAAACATTTTCAGGTTTTAGACATTTTAGGATTACCAAAAATTTCTACTTTTTAAAATGTTTTTGTTTCCTGTTTTTTTAATCACAATTCTAACAGTAGATATTCATTAACACTGGAATAACTTTAAACTCCTGGTGTTGGATTAACTATAATGTTAATTCACAAAACTGAGTTAAATGTAAACAAACTTGTGGATGTTTCTTTAAGGGAAAATTCCCTCAAACACCTCTTCCTTTTGTAACATTGTGAGAGGATGTCAGCAAAGATATCAGAAACAGTCTTCAGATATCCAGAATTCTGGCTCATTTTTGGGTACAGTCACCGAATGCAGGATTTGTTCAAGAAATCCAACGCAAGTGCAGACAGCATGAGGATGTCCTGTTGTTCTGCTGTTTGAGATGTCTCATAGCGATACAAACAAAGACAGTGACCTTAAGTATATTCTAATGAACTTTAGATATGAGAGTTTGACCAAAATGTATACATTTGGTATAAAAAGAGAAAAACTTCAAGCTTGGGAATCCCATCTCAACCATAAAGTACACAGGTTGCTGCATAATGGTTTAAAAGTGTTCCTCTGCAGGACAGCTAAAACAGGAGGTGTTTAATTTTACAGAGAATAGCACCTCGGAGGGTTGATTTGAGTTGCAAATTAAACAAAGATGATGCAACAAAGAAGCTCAGCCCGTCTCTGATTGACTTAATGTTTATTAGCCTGTGTCTTTAATGGGGCCAAGATATTCCATTGTGGTAGTATAAGAAGAAATAAAAGGAGTTCAAATCTAATTAAATGACCTTTTTCATTTCTCCACAGAGTCTAGAACAAGCAACAGCTTCACCAGGAGTGGATGGGACTTCACAAGAGAGCTCCTTCTCCGTTGGCTTTGACAACCTGAATGGCAAGTTCTCATTCCTCCTCAAATGTCTCATTTAAATTAGATGCAAAATAGATCAGGTAGAAGTAGCCAACATTCAACAACAGATGCAGAGGGAGCTATGAAAGAAATGAGTTGGCTAAATATTCAGCACACCCACTTTATTGTTTATCATTAGAGCTGTATGATTTGTCACAGGGGAAAGGCCCACAGCATTTCAACACAACAATTTACACAAAAATCTCATGATGAGGAAAAAAAGGACACAATTTAAAATCAACTGTGAATAGTGAAATAAATAAATGTCTCATCAAATATTCAAATGGAGGGTTAGAAATGATGGGAAATCAAATAGATACTGTATGTAATACGAATGGTTAAAAAAAAAAAAAGAGTAAAGAAAAACTTCTAAAGAGATTAAAGGTGTCAGATCAAACCATCTCTCATTGTTTGAGCCAAAATTGACTTAATGGGGACTAAGGAGTATATCCACTGTTGAAAACAAATCATTAAAAATCCAGACTGGAATTTTGCCAAAATATATGTTGACAAGCCACAAAGCTTCTGGGGACAGATGAGACAAAGTGGAACTTTTTGCCAAGGTATATAGCTCTATATACAGTACATAGAGGAGAAAATGAAATGTATCAAGAAAGGAAAACTGTCCAAACTGTGAAGCAAGGAGGTTCTGTTATACTCTGCTGCATCTGAAAAAGAGTTTCTTAAATCTATGCAGAGTTATATAAAATCTCAAGACTATCAAGGGATTCTAGAGAGAAATGTGCTGCCCAGTGTCAGAAAGTTTGTTCCCAGTTGTAGGGCAATAGAATAATGACCCAAAACACACAGCTAAAAATCGCCAAGATGACTAAGAGGAAAACATTAGACTATTCTGAAGTGGCCTTCTATGAGTCCTAACCTAAATCCTATGGTGCATCTTTGGAAGGAGCCAAAACCTGCTGTCAGGAAAAGACAGGCTTTACACCAACTGGAGTAGTTTGCCTATAAAGAGGGGGTCAAAATATCTGCCGAGAGGAGAATCTGTCATGTTTGGGTTTTTGAGCTGTCTAACCCACATGCAGAACACCAAGACAAACAAGCGTTATATCCGTTAAAGATATTTATTGAGATGGTGAGACTGGGGCGAGTCCAAAGCCTGGTCCGAGGAGAACTGAACAGCAGATACTGTCATGCACGAGGTAGTTGAGTGGACGTCTGAGGGGGGTTTCGGTGTCCGGGGTCCTAGTATCCAGTGTGGGTCCAGGAGCAAAAAGGAGTGCGGTGGGAAACGGACAGGTCGGCTCAGAACAAACGATTTCTCCAAGAAACAGTCATGCAGGCAGTAGTCAGACTTTGAGGATCCAGGTAAACAACGAAGGAGGGAGCAGAAAGCTCGGGCATCCAGTGGGTAAAACCACGGCGTCACGAGGAGAAAGACTCACAGAAGAAGTCAGGAGAAGACGGCATCCAGACTTTCCAGGAGAACCTGAAGGCAACGAGGAGATAAAAACGAGAGGATTAGTTTCTCATGGAAACTAGCAACAAGGAGATCACAAGAAACGCTTGAGACTCAGGAGGCTTTGTGATACCGTCAATTGGCAAACACTCCGCTCCGACTACTGGTCACCAGCTGTAGATATACTCGGGAGATATGCTCGCCAACACTCCGCTCCGACTACTGGTCACACGCTCCGCTGACACCCCTGGTATGAGATGAGGGTTGATTGAAAACACCTGAGCACTGGAGAATCACACCGCACAACCAACAGCTCCAGGCGCCATCTGGTGGAGGAAGAGGAGAGGCGCACAGGAGAGAAACCCACACAGGAAGGACTAAGAGTCCCAGATCATGACAGAATCATGTTTCATTGGTTTATTTTTTGTTAATCATTCTGCTGAAGCATGTTTGAAAAGAAACCCCTGACTTTTATTTGCCCATTTTAATTTATTTTTTATTTATTATTACTTTTGTCAGATTCAAGTTATTTCTATAACCATTGTGGGTTTTTTTGTTGTTTTTTTTAATAAATGAGGAGTACCAACAATTTTGTCCGTGTGGAGTGTAGCATGGGGAGGGAGGGCAGTCAGTGTCTATGATAGTGCCATTTTCAAAAGGTCCATCAGGGACTGGGAAATTACTTAGAACTACATTTGTTGTACAACTTTATTATATTTATTGCCCACCCCAGTGGGGTTGGTAAATATGTTTTTTTATTGAGATATTTTTCTCTCTGTCATATATTGTTTGTGAACACACATCCTACTTGCTTTGTGTTAGAACAACTAATGGAAATTAACGAAAATCAGTCAGCTCCAAGTCAAATACTTCAGGTAAAAACTATTGAGGAAAAACTAGCGAAACTCAACTAAACTAAGCTACTATGTACAAAGAAGAATGAAAAACATGGCTGAAAACCATAATCCATGAGATGATGCAATGATATCAGAGTTTAGCGTGGATTTCATGTTTGAGAACCAAAGTTTATCTTGGAGAATTTGTAATGTGATCAAATTAGCCTTTAACTAATTTACATAATTTGTAATGTTTTCAAACCAATTTACAATGGAAATCCAAGAGGGGAATAAAACAATATTTGGCAGAATAATGTTCTATTAAATACTTTGCTTAATCAGGAACCAATAATCTTTGTTAAAAAAAGAATCTACACATTTATAACTTTAAATAACTTTTGTTCATAATTCAAACACACACCAGGGGAAGGGCTTTCTTTTGAGGCTTCTGCCTCCAGTTAGCCTCTAAAAGTTTTGAAACTCAAAGAAAAATGTTGCAAACAGTGTGTTTTGCAGCAAGTTGGTTTTGAAGTTAGCCCTTAGGATTGACTTAACCTCTGGTCAGTCTGGAGTTTCTGGTTCCTGGCCATGAGGCAATGATGCTGTCTCCAATGTGAACCTCTCAGAGCCTCATGGAAAAAGAAGAAGAGAAAGGCCTGAGAAAGTGGCTATGAACTCAAGGCACCATGGGGGCCAAGGAACACCTCTGTAGGAGTGTTTTGTGATACTGCCTTGGGCTGTGAGAGGGCTGCAGAAGTTTGGGTATCCAAACAGCAGGCAAACCTTAATCTCCGAACCCAATGGTTACGTTTAATATAAAGCATGGACATTGGTTCCCGTGGACCTAGAGATACTTCAGACCAAACCTGGTGATAAAGATCCTGGATCATGAAATATTGATACAGGGTAAAATAAAAAAATATATATCTGTTTAGATAACCTTACTTTAAAAGAAATATGTTTAAAAATGGAATGTCAGTGCTTATCAGATGTATCAAATTATTTAGTGGCACATTCAGTTTTTTAAATCTCCATTTCATAATTTAATAATATATTTATAGATATTGAAACAATTCTTTGTTTAATTAAGAGCAAAACAATTCACAGTTAAACATGATATCTGCTGATACTTTTAAAGCAGTAAAACTGTAGATTCAAGAGTTATGTTATTGCAAAAATGTTTGGTACATGCATTCAACTAAGGTATACACATTGCATGAATAAAGACGCCATTTTAACTTTATATTATTAAATAGGTACAGAGTGATGAGTTGATTTAATGTTAGTACTATCAAACAGAAAAAGTAAAACAAAAAAGAAATTAATTTCAGTGAAATCATAAGCATAAGCGTGATGGGTAGATAAAGTTGAACTAATTTCCTCTTGGTTATCTCCTTAGAAAACCAGCCCTTGTCGCTTGGATCAAAACAAACGCTCATGCAGGAAACTGATGTTAAGAATATTGCACAAGAACATCATCACACTGGGCATTATCACTGTGAACTACAAAATAAGAGGTTCAGCACCTGTATATTAAACTTAAATACCTGACAGATCCTTTGCTCCTTAGGAAAAAGAATCATGTTGCCACAAGAGCAAAGCTTGTTCAGTAACTGCAGCAGATGAGTCAAACTTTCAGAAAACACCTTTTTAGCAAAAAGTGTTGCTAAGTAATTACTTCTCCTTATCACTTTGGGTTACCTAGAAAACTATTTCTAAGATAGGGATATGTGGGGGTCGATGCACCGTCATATTAAAGGAATTCAGTAGATGAGGTTTCGGTATCTGGTCAGTATCTATCTTTCACTCCAGCGTTTACCACTGCAACCTGATCTTGGAAAATTAAAGCGAATAAACTGAAAAACATATGGAAATAACACAAAGAAAAATCTAAAGGGGATCACATTATCACATTATAGCATCTGGTATCCCCAAAATAGAGGATTATTATAAGGTAGTAACCTGTCCCAGATACTTCAGTGAGTTTGTATCTAATAACACAATGCCTTATTCTATGTTATCACAATTAACATTGAGGGGAAAAAATAATAAATTTTAATTGAAGGAGCAGGTCAGAGGTAAGTCTATTCTGGCTTCAAATTTCCAAAAATACAAACTAAATTAGTAAAGACTAATTTCTAATGTTTTCCCAGATGTGTAAACCATTCTTAACAGAAAAAGAGACCAAATGTTTTGTTTGTTTGTTCGACATTGGCAGAGCAGTTTATTAAAACCATAAGAAAACAGCAAAAATAAAAAGAACTCTAAACTTTCTAGGATTTAGCCATAAACACCATTTACCGTGACAGATGTCAACTCACAGAATGCATGTATGATGTGCCAAAAAAGTACTAGCACAGCATTACAGAACAGAGTTCAGAGGATGGTCCCTTGAAAAAACAATTGGCCCATATTTACAAACTAAAATATGTCTGATTAAATTCTGGCTTGAGCCAAATATGTATAAACTCATTTTACACACAGAAGAAAAAGCAAAAAAAAAAAAAAGCATCAAATCTGAAAAGTGGCAGACAAGCCTGGCCAAGAAATGTTCCTTGTTTACTTTTCCGAGTTGGCATTGGCAACCCTAATCAGGTTTTTGATTGCCTTTGTGTAAATTTGCTATAATGTGAAAATGTAAGAACCTTAACTGCACCAGAAAAGCCTCGCTTTTACGAATGCATCCCTCTAGATATGAGGATAGAATCTGTGGATTTTACAGGTCGGCATCTCTAACTCTGTATCTCGATGTCACACCTTCCACAGAGTCTCTTAATGAGCTGGAGGACAATGAGCTGGATGCTCTGGTTGCTGATCTGGAGTCAAAGTCTGTTCAACCTCAATCTTCCACTGATGAAGATACCAGTAACCCCACTGAAAGTCAAACCTCACCACCTGCCATTTATCAGGAGGCTGAGCCTGTAGTGACATTCCCTGTGGTTACCACACAATCATCAAGAGTGATAAAAATGGTAAGAATCAAAATATTCTCAAAAACAATTTATATGAAAAAATTACTTTCTTTACATTGTAACCTAATTTTAATTCCCATGGTCATCTTTATTTGAATGAAATTAAAACATTGACTGATTGCAAAAGTTGGAGTGTCAGAGTCAACATATAGGTAATATGATGTGATTATTCTCTTGATTTTATAATTTTAACAATCGAGGTCTTTTGGTAAATGCCCTGTACTTATACAGTATAGTGCCTTTTCAAGTCAGGGGACTGGAAAGAGCTATACCTTACATTGAGTCTTTCACACAAACACTAACAGTAGCACTTGGGGCACACAAACAGAAGTGAGGCTGATGTATCTCAGTAGGCAGTGTGGGTAAAGTGTCTTACACAAGGACATGACGGTAAAAAGCCGACGCTCGGGTTCGAACAAATTACCTTTTGTTTGCCTGGCATATTCCTGCATCAGACGCCACTGTCAACCCTGAACCTTTCTACTCTCCTCTCCCTGCATATTCTCCACATAGTGTTCATACCTGCCTCAGTGCTGTTGTAAATAATTTTAGGTTGAGCAAAATCCCAAACCACTGCTCTAACAAACCTTTCATAGGAACAGCCAGTATTACAGGTAAAGAATGTTGTGGTAGCAGCAAAATGATGTGGGTTTATGTTGTTTAACTAATCAGGCTAGACAGCAAAATGCATTAAAGACTATAAAGAAAGAACCACTGTTAAAGGTTAACCTTCCAGAAGGACAATAGCACACATCCAATAAGCTGTTGTAAGTGTAATGGAGGTGGAGAGTGGTTCTAAAAACCATTAGCTAAAGCAGGCTGAAAACAGAGTGTGACACCTAAAATATTCTTATCTGTCTCATGTATCAATCTTCTATTGCTTCAAAATGATAAAATACTTCATGTTTGTTAAGCACATAAGTTACTGGATTTAAATTTGAGGAATTACTTTTTCCACTGCCGATCTGAAGTTAAGGATTATCTTTGTTTTCCAGAATGAACCCCAGACAAAGGCAGACAAAATTAAAGTGGCTCTGGAGAAACTGAAAGAAGCCAAAGTGAGGAAGGTAAACTCTGGCTCTAAAGTGCCTTGCTTCAACCCTGCCACACAGTTTTAATAAACATAGTATGCTACCCCTGGCAGTTGATTATAAAGGTGCTGATGAGTGACAACAGCTCCAGGACTCTAATGGTAGATGAGAGGCAGACAGTCAGAGACGTTTTGGACAAGCTGTTTGAGAAGACACACTGTGAGGACAGCATCGACTGGAGCTTGTGTGAGACCAATCCTGAGCTGCAGACTGGTGTGAAAATAGTGTGGGTTACAACATTCAAGCTAAAAGGGAGGAAGCACCTATTTTAAAGTGTTATTTTTTTTAATATTGTTTCAGAAAGATATTTTGAGGACCATGAGTGTCTCGTGGAACCACTGTCTGCTTGGAGTCGTCAAAGTGAAAACAAACTCTATTTCTTATCAAACCCTCAGAAGTACATGATGTTCACTGAGCCACAGGTAAGTGGATAGGTTCTGTTAATGCAAAAAAAATCCTGAATATTGAATTCATTTAAGATGACAAATCCTTCTTTTTCAAATGTGCAGATTTTTTACATGTGGAAGAAAAAGAAATCCAGCACAAGTGACATGAATAGCCAAGCCAAAGAGCTTCTTGTCAAGGTTGGTTACATTAACACCAAATTCGTCTTCTCTTCTTTGCTTATTTTCATAATAATTAATCTGAATACTATTCGCATGCTATGTTTTTTAACAGGAGAATTTTGGAGGTCCTATTGTTATTGTTCCTACTCTTGAGGGCATGTTATACTTAAAAGAAGATGGGAAGAAGGTTTGGAAACCTCGCTACTTCATGCTTAGGGCCTCTGGGATTTATTATGTTCCTAAAGGAAAAACAAAGGTAAGACACATAAGGAAAATGTCACCAGTTATGGTTTATAGAAATCCATCATCCTTTACCATAATGTTTAATGTATAAGGAGAAATAAAAATGGTTCATTAATTGTTAAATCTAACCGTAAGTAACCAAAAAAACACAGACTTCACAGTGTTGATATTCTTTACACTAAGAGGAAGCCACAGTGGAGTGCTATTAGTGAAAAAACTACTCTAAGTATGTTGCTGCACTGCTTTATGTGATTTAAGTAGTGAAGTAGGAACCAGATGGTGTAAATTAAAAGCAGTGGACTACCTAATCATCAGCAGATGTGATCACCTCAACAAAAGCATGAGCCGTGGAGTTGGAGCATACAGATGTATGTCAACGCAAAGACATCAACAATGACCTTGGAGAAGCTTTTCCAAACTGTTTAAATTCCATTATCCTAAGAACGATTGTTCATGACATTTAAGAAAGCTAAAAATCTACGCCGCATTCTCAGACTTTAAGAAAAGGTTCACTCTCTCTGCAAAGAATAAACCACTCAGCTAGGTTGCATCTGAACATGCAGCAAGTTGTTGAAGATTAACCTCTGAAAAAAAAATAAGGATGTCAGGGATTGATGAATTGAGGTTGTTTCGATGTAACAGAAAGCTTTGCCCCATGTCAGCAGTTTGATCACTCATTTGTTCGTACACCTGAAAAAGTTTAGATTGAGGTAATGAGGCCACCTGTCCAACAGCTGTCTGATAGTTTGGAAAACCCCCAGATAGGGATACCATCAAAATGACCTTAAACATAGCAGCAAATCCACCACAGAACGGCCTAAAATAAAAAAAAGGGCAAACCGATTGCATAGAACTGCTAAAATCCAGATTTCAAACTGACTGAAATGCTGTAGAAGCACCTTAACAGAAAATAGAGTATTTAGCAGGAAATGGTTAAAAAATTCAAAGACATTCATCATAATTCTTGAAAAGAGTCAGCAACAGCAATGTGAGAGATTGATAAAGTCATACAGAAAACTGCTACCGTAGTTTTGCTTCTGTTGATTGTTCTACAGGCTGCTAACTATATATTCTTTCTTCTCAGTTAAACTTCTTGTGAACAGACTGTTAGAACCAAATGGGTGTTTTTTTAACACTTTAGGTTGTAAATTTCTACCTGATAAAGATTATATTATTTTCAGATGTCTAAACATACAGACTGACAAAAAGTGTGACTTTTAACACAATAACTGCAGATTTGTAATAATTTGACAATAAACACATAGATAGAGAAACACATAACTCATGAAACAAATTACGATCTCATACTCTAGTTAAAACCTACAAAAGAGATGATTTATACACTTTTTACCAAACATTTAAATGTATTATGATGCCTTTAGACGGTTCAGTATTGGTTCAAATGCATTGCTGATTTCTAAAATAGCTAAAATATAAATATGAATGTCATCAGCAAATAATTAAATTGCATCATGAAAATAGATTCCCAGAGCAAAGTGTATATTTGGAACAACAACAAACTCAACACTGTTACCAGTCAAATAGTTACTGTTAGCATAGGTGCTACTGTATATTTCTAAAACTTATCAACAAAGACAAAAAAAAACTACAGGGTTACATCCCTGACCTTATTTCTGGGTTTATGCTGTTTAGACAGAAGTTCGGTATATTTCACCATGCAGTACACTGGGTCAAACATTTTCATTGAGCTTTTTGAGTAAGAGAGAAGACGAGAAGCCATTTTAGTAGAAATCTAAATGGCCTATTTGAAGCCGTTCATATATTAGGAGATAAAGTAATCACTTTAGTTCAATCTTAAGATAAGATTAGCCTTTTAGCTGCAATGCAGCCGGCAAAGCAAGCTAGCACTAGCATAATTAACACTAACACATTAAACAACATTAACACCAAAGAGCTGTTCAAAAATGTAATACATGCGGTTAGTATTTTAGAAAGTATTAAATGCGGACCATTTCATACAAATTCAACTGTGTGAAAGTACAAGAAATAATCTGCTATAGAAAATGAATGGATGCATACAAGCTAATTAATTGTTCAATAATTCCAGTTCTTTTCCACTCAATCTTATGTAATTAATGATTTAGTTATTGGACAGACTGATTAATCCAGGTGTGTTTGCCAATGCAGTTATGCTTTCTGAGGTCAGACACACCTGGATTAATCAGTTTGTCCAGTAATGAAAGACGGGAAACAAAGGAGCCGGCTGAAGTTCAGGGGGTAGTGGAGTTGGGGATATAGCTTATTTATACCAAGACCAAGTTTAGCAAAAAAAAAAGAAAGAAAAAAATCTAGTTTTCTTTTAAACCCTGTCGTCTTTAAAGTAAAGTGCACCACATGAAGTGTATTATACATTCTTTAAAAAAGAAGATGGTAACACATTTCAAACAGCAAGGTTAAAAGAAGCCAGTCAAAATATTTCCCCTCACTTTTTAGGAAGTAAGACTTCAAGTTGGCACCAGTAACCCCGTGTTTGTCAGTGAGGGTAAATATGTCAACATGATGTGGCTCTGCTGAGAAAGAAATAGGAAGAAAAGTTGAACAAGTTTTAGAGACAAAAAGAGAAATATGCATGTTAACTAAACCTTGATTCTAATCTCTCTTTTAACTGTAAGGAAACAAATGACTATGCAAAATACAGTAAGGCCGTCTAAAGTTTTAAAACTTACCAGAAAAAGTACCATAACGAAGCTGCTGTCTTTTTTTACTTTTACTTTTTTGCCTTTAGATCGCTCTTTTTTTCTCTTTTAAATTGCTTGTAAATGTATTTACACATGATAATTAATAATAGATTCTCCAAATTAAGATTTTTGGCAAAATTGAAAACAGTTTAGGTTAGGTTCACACCTAATAAACTAAACGCTGTTAGAAATAATATCACATAGCTTCTATATAGATTTAACTCTAAATTCTACTTTCAATGAAACTGAATTGAATTGAATTGTTCCTAGAGATGAAGCTCAAAGCATAGCTTGCAGATTTAAAGTTTAAGTAACAGTGGCTAAACCTCTTAAATGTGGCGTAAAGAGAAAGCTATAACTAGTGGTAGTTATAGTGCTAGTGCTTTAACTCTAATCTACCGCTACTGACTCCAACACACCACAAATACAGCTCAAAATGTCTCTTCATATCTACAGTATAAAGGATGCTCTCAAAAGAACTTAACGACGCTGAAGCTGAAATACTTAAATTATTCTAAACATTTCTGTTCCTCTGTGTTTCTGTTCCAGTCTTCCACTGATCTCGCCTGTTTCGTTCGCTTTGAAAAAGTCAACATCTACACTGCTAACAGCTACAAACAGAAATACAGAGCTCCCACAGACTATTGTTTCCTGTTAAAGGTAAGGTTCATTTCAGGCTTTAAAAGGCAGTTTATCTTTACTCTTTTGGGGTTTATTTTTTATTTTTCACAAGTCTAAACTTTTATTTGAGGAGCAAAACCATTATTGTAGGCATGAAAGGACTTCCAGTGAGAGCAGCGGTCTTATCAGTTGTTTAGGATAATAAATGATTATTGATTCATGATCAGTTTTCATCCAATACGTTTGTCAACACTCATTATAGCATGATAGATGGGTTATACTAAGAGTCGCTGCAGTTTATAAACTCCTCTCAGGCTTCTTGAAGGTGCACTTATAAAAAACAGGCAAATGGAAAGAGGAAGTTGTTGAGCAAAACAAGGAACAGAGACCAGTAAAGTGGTGCCGTAAACCAGAGTGAGAACAGAGGGTGTTCCATGGTCCCAGCTGAACCGAGAGAACATTAAGAGGACTGGTTAAAATGTGTCGGGACCCATATATCAGTCTGACTAGGCTGCAGGTTTTAGAGGTTTAGTATAACAAATACAGCACAGATTAAAACTCTAGACACACGTACACTGCCCTCTGCTGTTTAATTTTGGTACCAGCCGTTTAAGAGGTAGAAGAAACTATTTCCTTCAGCTCCACATACAAAATATAATATGCGTTTATTATGTGTGTTGCTCTAAATAAAATATTTTAACACTGTCAGCATGTTTATTTAAGACTGACCCAGTTTGGAAAATGAGGGGCCTCTACCAGAACCATTTGGACCTTTAATCAAATGCAGGCACATTTGTTTCAAAAGCCTGGAAATAAATCCAGCTTTTATAGTGGCATAATCTCACAATGACAAATTGGAAGAAAAATCCAGCTTTTCATTTGAATACAGTTATTTAAATCGGCCCAGAATCCTGAGCTATCACATGTTCTCCTCTTTATTGAACCAGCTGATTTTTCTGTGCAGATTTGGCTGCATTGTTCCTCTAAAAGGCTCAGTGATGACTGGTGGCTTACAATTGCATCCATTTTATGAAGCATTCTAACAAGGGTCCCTAAACCTTTGGGGTTAAAACAGACACACAGCAACACAGATTGTCCATTGTAAGATACATGTTGACATGAGGTGCTTTTCTGTTTTATGACAAACCTAACTGAAATATTTGTGACTGAAAAGATCATTCTTAGCCTCATCTGAGCAGAGTTTAGCAAGATCCATGGGATTACTGTGGTGATAGGACGGATTTATTGATCTTGTAACCTATCCGCCTCCACCACCACCCTGCTTTAGTGACAGGAAAAGCATGGTTCCTCCTCTAGTTTACTTAAAAAATATATAATTAGTTTATACACTGCCTGGCCAAAATAAAAGTTGCCACCAAAAAATGGTCCCACTCTCTATGATTTTGTTGAACCGCCTTTAGCTTTGATTACAGCCGCATTCACTGTGTCATTGTTTCAATAAGCTTCTGCAGTGTCACAAGATTTATTTCCATCCAGTGTTGCATTAATTTTTCACCAA
>JAUZNJ010012043.1:0-31087 GCA_034780135.1 Jordanella pulchra
TCATGTATCAAATATGATACATTTGGCTTTAAAGGGTTAATTGTGGTTCTTTACTTTTTAGCCTCTGTAGGAACCCGGTAGAAACTCTTAATCTCCTAGTGTTCATTAAGCATGGCTCTGATGAACCTTTGGACAGTATTTTAAATCTAAAACAGATATTTTAAAGACGGACTCAGCCCAGAAGATATAGTTTCATAAATCACACACACAAAAAAAACAAGAGTCATGAATGCGCTGTGATTTTGCGAATCAGAATTTCTCCGGGAACCTTAGAGTTAAGCACAAATGCTAAAGCTCTGCGTGAGTTTAAGGCCGAGCTTTCTGAGACGTCGCGATGCAGTTAAAGGCGGCAAATCTTTACAGCTTAATAGCAGAAAACAAGAGATAAGAAACATTCTCTTAGAAGGGGAAAAAAAACGTTGAAAACAGATGCGATGTAAAGAAGTTCAGACGTGACTCGGTGGGTCAGGTGAACAAAGTGGATGGAGCTGTGAGGCTGATCCGATTAAAGGACTTCAGTCTCAGGTCTGCGGGAGAAATATGTCTCATAAAGGAGCAGTTAGTGTCTCTCTCTTTCCTTCAGGGACTTTCCTAAATTTTGCAAAATCTTTTCTTGACACTCTATTACTTTTCTGCGTTGTAGCAGACATGGATTAAGGATGAATGGAGGTTCAAACACATGCTGGACATGCTCTCATCTCCTCTTCTGATTCTCTTGGTTAATCTGCAGCAGTGGTTGATATATTGACAGGTTCTGGTAATGACTTCAACCTCCTCACCTGGTGACACAGAGATGCTAGAGGGTTCCAGCAGAGAATAAAGCTGTTTGAGGAGAGAAAGACATTTTCTATGACGACATTCATGGTTGAAGAAGGGTGGATGGGTACCCCATCCCCAGCAGACATTCAAACATGGCTGCTGCCATTTCTCTGCATGTGTGTTGGGTTTTAGTTGGTGTGTGTTTGCAGCTACGCTGTGGAAGGTTGGCTGTGGTGTGTGTAGGTGTGTGTTTCTCATTTCCTCCTCGTAGAGATTAGGGCCAGAAGAGGAGCAACATTATCAGGCAGCTGGAAATGAGATCTCAGTGGGGAGACACTCCACCTTTCTTTTCATCCCTTCTTCCACCCCTCCCCTCATCCCTCTGGGTAATTCGTCACCACTGCTTCTTCTCCTCTTTTTCTTATTTCTGCCTCAGTCTCCCCTCCTCTGCCTCCATGTGCTCAAAAATGACACACAGCTAATTTTCTATCAGTGTTTTACCTTAAGATGAGAGATATAGCAACGCTTTGCCTCCATTAATCCAGTCATCTTATCTATTGGCACAGATTCTCAATATCCTACCTGCAATCTATCACCCCTGCAACAGATTAGGAACATCAGAATAAAGCATATTAAAAGTAATTAGAGACAAAGTCCATTTTTCATGCATGAAGTTAGCAGTTACAACCCAGGAACTTTAAAAGTCGATACTGTGAACTGGACTCGAACTGAGCTGAAAAGAGATTTAGCTTCAGAAGCCCAAGCTAAAGATATTTAACCTTTTGCGACGTCATCATTACCATTGGACATTAACATTGAGTGTTTGTTCAGCAAATAAGATGGATGAAGGTAAAAGGAGGTTTACTAGTAATTTGTAAAAAACATTGCTTTTAGAGCAATGAGAAAGTTGATTGGTGAGCCAAGCAGAGGAGGTGATGACACAGGACTGAGAGGAAGGTTAGAAAAGAAGAGAGAAGATTGGCTTCAGGGCAGACACTGTAACTATTTCTACATCCAGAAGCTGAAGAGCTTCAGGGTTAGATGTAGACACTTTAACAGGTTTCATTTCAGTGTTTTTCATGTTTCTTACAGCATAACTCTATCTCAGTGGTGTGCGTCCAAACATGTGTCGAACATGTAAGGAAGCGATATCAACACTGCCTTTATTATATGCTTCCTTTTATCGAATCAGGGAGAGTGAAGCATGTAGAAGCATTTCCTAAGATCTTAGGGACACATGACACCTAACACTAAACCATCAGGGGACCAGGACCACAGCATCCAACCAGTGGGACCTCTGCACTGGAGGAAGATAGAGTCTGGCCTCATGGGGTGTAAAATAAAGCTGCAATAAGATTTCCAGTAAAAATACTGAACACCATGAATTACTTTCCTCCAATTGAACAAATATGAACCACTCTCTGTTAATCTGTCACATAAAATCTCTATAAATAGATTTTCTTTTTGATTATTTGGCAAACATCCTGCAAAGGCTCTGGAGACCAGTATGATTTAGTATTTATTATTCATGTTTCGACAATTGCTTCTCTATCATCCTTTTAGAGCTTCTCATCATGGATTATTAAACAAGCTCCTTTACCTTTCAACCCTGGAAACATAAAGCTGAGGGTGTAAAGATGAAATGTGGCACAAATCCTGTCAGGATGTGAATTTTGAACGTGTTCAACAGGCAGAAGGCACAGAACCACTAGGATTACATGCGGCGCCATCGGCCACGCAGACTAATCAACTACATGATCCTGGTGTCGCGTCTCAGCGGGTAAGATGGAGGATCGGTGCAGGAAACGGGACTGAATAGATTTGTTCGAAGGAAACCTGGCAACAATGAGAGATTGAGGAGAGATAAAGCGTGGGAGGAAAGATTAGAGAAATAGTAACACAAAAGGCATGCATACATCAGCTCTGCTAAATGTTAATTGGTGCCAAATGGCATGTTTGAATAGGTTAAGTGGATGCGGTGATTTAGAGAATGTTATGTGGGAGGTCCAATAAAAACCCAATTCTGGAGCCATAACTCCACAAATATCATCTGCGTCAATGTCATGGAACCTGATTGTCCCTGTGGACGAAAGCCACCCCATTTCAGGGACAAATAAAGCAGCGCCGCCATTTATTTAACTGAAAAAAGGAGCTCTGTCCCCTTAAAGTGATGCTTCAGCAGTTAAAGACGACACGTGGCAGACTGTCATCTCAGAAGGTGGCCCGGCCAAACGCTAAGCACCACCAGGGGAGAAATATGGAGCCTAAGTGGCCCAGTTTCAAGCTTTCAACCATTTTGTCTGGTGGAAAATTAATTTCCCCTCCCTGCAGATGTACCTCACTCCTTTCTTTTCTTTTCTTTTTTTTTTTTTTTACTAGCGTATACCCTGTGGGGCCGATTAAACACTCAGTGTCACTTACAGACGGGTTGGGAGGGTTAAGTGGACCGGCTCAGCGTTAGACAGACAGAGCTGAAGTGCTGCAGTGACAAACTACTGCACCCCCGGTGGAAGTCCCAGAGCTGCATGCGACGCGGTGCCGAGTGTGTCTCCGCTCACCGACAGACACATGCAGAAAATTTAGGAGGTCCAGGTACGCAGCCCACAGTCTGAGGTGACCTCTACCATCAACACGCTACCTAGTGGCCCTGATTTATTCTGTGGGTTTGCTGCATGTGGGAAACAAGAGAGGCGGGGCGCATTGCTCTGTGGGGAGGAAGAGGAGCAAAGTGAGAGATGACCAAACGGAGTTTGCTGAAAAAGGAGGAAGAATAACAAAAGGTGAGGGAAAAGTGAGTGAAGGTCAGGAGCTAATCCTGATCTTGAAGCAGCCTGAATATCCGGATCGTTTCCAAGCACGACCAACACCTGGTCCACTAGATAGAGGATCATCAGCTGTAGAATCACAGCGACACTCCGGTTAGGCTTCAGTCAAATCCCCCCACATTTTTGGTGACTCTCAGCTGACCTGCCAGAGTTTGGCCTCATATGAAAGTAAACAGAGAAACCACCGAAATTCTGCTGCGGTGATTGAAGCTGGAAAAGAACTGGTTCTGAGTGGAAACATCATCAAAAATTCATTTTTTTAAAGGTTCCTTATTTTTAAAATCATGCTTTTACAAGTTTGGCAGCCCCCCCTCCCCAACCCTTCCAGTAAACCCACATACCTCCAGAGTGACTTACAGAAAGAGTGTCTGCGCTCCTGTTTTGGTATCAGTGTGAGGACCGTTTTTTAAATTGGGAGCTGTTTGTAGGACATTTTGCTGGTCCTCACCTTCTGTTTTGCTAACGGTTCAGTTTAGGACAAGGTGTGTAAAGAGATTAGTTTAGGGTTAGATATGCACTGATAATGCTTATTGTTATTATTAGGTTTAGGGAGTATATGAAGACTGAAAATCAATGGAAGTCTACACGATGTCCTCAGCAAGAGAAAAATGTGTTTGTGTAGTTGGGATGTGAGTAAGGAGTTGTTTTATTGAATTTTAATTAGTTATCTACTAGAAGTTGGTCTGCATGTGTAGCTCTGATTTGAAGATCCAATTGAAACGGCATCACCAGAAGAAAGTTCTGGGTTCAAATCCCATCCTAGGGTCCTTCTGGATAGAGATCCATGATTCCTCTCATGGTGAAAAACATAATCCCAGTACTATGAAGAGAACCTGCTCTTTCACTAGCATTAAAGAAGACTGATCTGGTTATTCAAACGGTTTGTTGACAAGATGGACCTTCATAGCTGCAGTTCTGAGTGACTGAAGGGGAGAGAAACCTCCTTCCTGTCAGAAAACCTCGGGTCCTCAGCTCAAGCAGAAGAAGGAGAAGAAAAAACAACCATGTATGATTTTCTTTTCCCCCCAAACCTCAAAACCAAAGACTCTCCTAATTCTTGATCCATTTTTCCTTCAGGATGCAGAGAAAAAATGCAGCACCTCCCGGAAATCTGCTTCTCGTTTAGGACACCACTAAGAAAGTGTGTGTGGGGGGTGGAGGGGGGGGGGGTACTTGATGCTTCTAAATAATGAAGGAGTAGGAAAGAAACATACCCAGGATCTCACCATAGCTATATGATTTTTTAATGTGGCCTCAGTGCCTTCCCTTCTTTCAGCCTGTTCCTGTGTTACAGTAGAAAGTGGATGAACGTTTAGGTGTTTCATGAGCAGAACTAAAGCCCTCCAGGGGTGTTCGGCGTTGGCATTAAACTGCTGCTTTTAATCTGCATCCTCTCTGCTATTCTGCTTAATGTTCTCTGTGGTCGACATCATCCATCAGGATGTGTTTGTCTTCGTCTTTGTGTCCTGAATGTGTCCAAACAGACTTCAGGTTAAAATAGAGTAAATTGGCTCAACAAAGTGACCTAAAGGTGGACTTTAGAGGCATTTAATCATCAGTGATCTCTGACAGCACGGCAGAACCACAGATCTTGTGCATTTTATTGGATTGGACACCTTTATGGTCCACACATGGCTACAGAGAGATACCTCAGCTGGAGAAGAACAGTCCAAAACTTCTGAGCTTTTTAAACCTGGACCAAGAATTCATCCTATCGAACACATTATTTAAATCTGTCTGTTCTGATAAACCATCAACCAGAACATGTTGTACTGATTTCAGGCCAGTGGATGGCGACAGCAACCACACACTGTATAGATTGTGCTGTAATTGCTGTTAAGAATCAATATTTTTGATGTATGAATAAAACCGATATTAGAGTTTTTCTTAAAATTGGTATCAGTCGATTAATGAGCATCCATGTACTGAGACCACTTGAAGCAGATGGATTCCCACTCCCTACATTTCTTATTCATTTTTTAAAGTTTTGTTTGACTTGTAAATAAGTGATTCTGCTTTGGTACTTGTGTTACATTTGTTACAAGTCATCATGTAAATAGAGGAAGAAAAATCAACAACACTGGCTTCAAGAACCAGTGCAAAAAAAAAACAACAACAACAAAAAAATCTTTATCAAGATCGAACAGCTGGACTTTTGTTAAAATAATGTGTAGCAGAATCAAAAAAGAAAAAAACTTATCAGTCATTCTCTAGTGTAAGGTATGCAAAGGTTTATGTTTTTTTTTTCCTTTTTACCTCATTCAATATATTTGTGTTGTCCTTCAGAAAAGTAAAATGCATCACAGTCTTTATGGGAGTACATGGTTTATTTTTTTTAAAGTCTCTTTTCTGGTATTTCTACAGTTTTAGATGAACCTGAATACCAGAATGAACCAGTTAATGAAGGTCGCCACAGCATAATGATCAGAATGCATCAGTCCGGACAGACCTTCTCAGCTGTCGGACCCTGAATCTCTAATCATTTCAGTGCTGGACCAGTAAGAGAGACGCCTAGGAAACACTTTGGGAATAGTTGTGGTGAAGGTGAGGTTTCTGTGTTTTCTGTGTTGCCGCTAACACCTCAGCAGGACCCCACAAGGCATGCGTAGATTTAAATCTATGGACAGTAGGGCTTACAGTTTGTTGGGCTGGCCATATGGAGAACACATGAAGGAGGAAATGATACATAAAGCATCGGGAGCACATAGAGCAGGTGAGACATGTGCTTTAGAGTTAGTGAGTTAAGTTTAAGTCATAAAAAAATCCCACTAGGCTGCAGCTGCAAGGCTTTCATCTGTCAATGAAACCAGAGTTTATGTCGCTAATACTCTCCAATCATCCTTTCAGTACCTCACAATCCCACAAAATCTCAGCCTGACTATGATGTACTTTAAAAATTAATTTGAGATATAGTTGCAGCTCTCTAACACTAACAAGGAGACACAGAACCAGCAGAGCATCAGTCAAAAGTATCTGATGAAAGGAGACAAAGAGCTGACCTTTAGGCCTACTGTAAACGTAAAGCACTCGATGGAAAAACGCACACAACCATAAACCCATGGTGAAACATGGTGGAGGAAGAATTATGTTGTGGGAGAGGGAAACTAGTCAGAGCTAATGAGTATATGGATTCAATTAAATCCAGGATGATCCAGGAGGAAAACCTGTTAGAGGTTGGAGAAGACCGGAGACTGAGGTTCCATAGGAGAACCACTTTGGATGGGTTAGATTAAAGCAGTCATTAGTTAGAATGACCCAGTCAAAGCCTACAATCTAAATCCAATGTTATCCAGACTGTAAACATTTAAATCTACTAGAAAGTAGAGAAACCTCTAAAAGACATGGAGCCAAAGGTGCTTCAACAGATTTCTGTCTCAGCATTAATTACAGATGCACACCAACTTTATTAAGTGTTTGAGTTTGGGGGGTTGAATACTTTCTTGCGACCTTGTAGGAAACAGACCTCCTGATTATCCCAACAATGACCCTTGATCTTTAAAATGTATTGAAGTACAAACAGATGATGGAGATAAACGGACCGTTTTCATCTTCAGATGGACAACTGAATTTTATAATAATAGTGACTGGATGGCTGCAGGGTAAATCACAGCAAACAACCCCCCCCCCCCCATCACATGCAGGTCAAAGGTTAACTGCCTCCCTCATTGCCAGTCCAGCATGAAATAAATCAGTTCCCTCTTGCTACGGGTGGTGCAATATAGAGATAATCAGAGCTGGATCACAGCTGCATCCCTGGGTTTACATGGAACCAGATGCAGAAGCTGTGGCCAGATCTTTTTATCTTCAGCAAACAGGTCAACATTTTCATTCCAAACCAACTTCATTCTCTTGCAATCTTCTGAGATTTGTATTGGTTGTAATCTATTCCTATTATACAATTTTAATAAAAAGAAAAAAAAACATTTATGAATTTATAGAAGATGAGATTCAGGAAACACACATTCCTGTAAATAATGATTCCCCCCATTGATTAAAAAGATTCTTCTTCTCACGTATAAAGCCATAAATAACCAAGATCCATTTTATAGCAAAGATTTGATTGTTCTTTATGTTCCTAACAGAGCACTTTGCTCTCAGTCTGGAGGTTTACTAGAACTTCCTATAATATCTAAACAAGGAATGGGAGGCAGATCTTTTAGTTATCACACTTCTCTCTAATGGAACCAACTACCAGTTTTAGTCCATGAGACAGACCGCCTGTCTACCTTTAAGACCAGGCTTTTTGATAAAGCTGATAGTTAGACTGGCTCAGGTAATCCTGAGCTATCTCTGTTTTGCTGATATAGGCTTAGGCTGCTGAAGGACATAGGGACATCCTTTCATCATTCTGCATCGTTCTATTTCTATTCTCCCATTCTGCAATAGTTGGTAGTTCAAGCCCTAACGTTATGTTGGAACAGCTGGGCTGCTGCCATCAACACCTTTGATTATAGATGATAGAGTTGGGTCTGTGTTTCAGTGGTTTGTCCTGTTTTTCTCCTGGACATAGCTATGGGTTGACCTAAAAGACAGCACTGTATGCACTCTCTCTAATCCTTTTTGACAGGAAAACCAACTCAGAGAGTATTTATAGATCAGTGGTATTATCTTCCTTTTGTATGGCTGCTTCTTTCTCCTTGAACCACAGGTAGCCTTGGTATATGGCTGCCTGGTTTAGATTTTCATCTCCACTGTCACTGCATGTATGCTTGGTGTGAGGGATTGCTGTAAAGCCAACCCCACAAACCAAGTGGATATCTACTTTCACTAGATGCTCACCCAGGAGAAGCACATCCTGCAAAGTCAAGGACTGGATCCAATCAACTGGTTTTCCTTAGATAGAAAATGGTTAACCAATTTGACTGATCTGATTGAATTGCCTCAGTAAAGAGCCCCGGAGGCCATGTTCTGAAGTGCCACTATATGAATAAACTGTAGTGAATTGAAAACCATTCCATGGATTCATGTTCAGCTTTATTTTCATATTGGCACTCTTTCATTGAGGTCACATTTGTGGAGTAATAGGGATAGTTTTCCTTTGCCCTGAACATCCAACCTGAGCTGTGCATCTCTGCATCTCCTCCAGAGCTAGTCTTCGTGACTGGCTCACCTGCCTGTCAGTCTAGGTGGATGTTCATGTCTTGGAAGGGCTGTTCAGATGATGGGTAGATCAGAGCTGTGAGACGTTCAAAGCTGGTGGTATTGTTTTAGAAACTAACCCTGCTTTCAAATGATCCAGAACTTCCTCCCTGACCTGTCTGCTGGGTTCCTTGGTTTTCATGATTTTGGTTGTCCTCCATTGTTCTCTAAAGTATCGCTGTGGCCAGAACCAGATCCTTACAGTCAGATCCAGAATAGCTAAATTCCAGTTAGTGACGAAAAGATTCAAATGGTTTCATTCCACTTTATTTTGTAGCATCATATTAAAGAGGTTTGAAAATAAATGCAGGCCACGCCTTTCAAATATTTTGCTTTTCTTCCACTTTGTAAATATTTACCAATTTATATTATTTCACAAAATAAGAGATGAAAAACCTCAGAACTTGGTAATCTTAAATATAAAGGAATATATAAAGTAATATTTTGACATATTCTTAATAGTAAAAATAGTAAAAATAGTAAAACCATAGAAAATTGATCTCCTCATCTTTCAAACCAACACGTTACAAATAATCAACATGATCATCCCTAAAAGAAACCAGAACAGGCCTATTTTTGTGTCCAGAACCCACTGGGCTTCAGATTATTCAGAGCCACAGATGTCCAACCAACATAATGTTCTATTATGTTTCTCTTTTTGCTCATCTACCCCACATAGACTTTCGATATTTCATTTTTTTTTCTTTTCAAGCAGGCTGTGATGGACTGCAGATCGGTCCAGGTTGCACCCCACCTCCCACTCACCGAATGCTGTAGATCGGCACTCCCCAGGACCGTCTGAGGGGTCGGACATGTACAGAAGATGGATGGCTGGGTGGAAATTGGGTTAGAAGACCAAACGTCTCTCAACTGCCTGACCCTGACTAACAGGAATGGTGGTTTAAAGACATAAACAAAAGAAGAAGAGCAGAATCTGTGCAGCAGCAGATGGTGGTGATGAGAGGAATGTGGAAACCTCAGTTGATCTCCAGAGCTTATAGTCTGTTTGCTATGTGTGAAATGCTGCTGAGGTTAAAATGCAGACCTGAGAGAGAAATCTATGACACACATCTGGTGCAATCATCTTTTCATGTCAGTGTTAGGAAGCTTGAACTGTCCATCAGCCCACTCACACACACACCCACATACCTCCTACTGTCCACTTTCTGCTGCTCATTCATCATTCTCAGCTGTCAGTCTGATGTCAAAAACCTTTTGGCATTAGACTGACACACACACAAAAACACATGCACACTGAGACAGAGGTGCAAAAATCTTTATACGTGTAAAAGAGGAGATCCTGCTAAGCTCAATGTGAAGCTGACTGAGGTCTTGCCAAACTCTGAAGGAGAAGCAAACTGCAGAAAAGTGTCCGGATCATAAAATCTCTACGCTACATGGGCATCATATGGGCACAGCAAACCCTTGATCCTTTCTGTAACGTGTCTTTTCTCATGTCTCCCAGATTTTTCCTACCCAGCTGCTGAAAGGGAACATTAAACATTTCAGTTCCAATATGCCACCTTGTTTATGACCCGAAGCTTTCGCACGCTTTCAATCTTTCATCGTGTTTTCGACCACCTACAGTAAAACCGCTACGTAATACGGGACTTGCAACTTCAGCCAGCGGTAAACCCGGATGATTTGTAGGAAGGGGACAAATAATCAAAAGCTGTTATGAGTTTCTTATGGTGTCGACTTTATTTCACGTTTCGCAAAAAAAACAAAACATCTTTGTCAACAAAGAGGCATCTTTTCCTCCACTGTCATGATCTGAATTTGAAATATTTTAAACTCTCTCTATGTCTGTTCAGTCACCACAAGTTCTTGTGTCATCTCTAATTTCCAATCTAAAAAAGCTGAAATAAACTTGGCCAAGGCAAGGCACATTTATTTGTATAGCACAATTCAGTACCTGGACAATTCAAAGTGCTTTACATGAAATAGACAATAAAATAGAAGAAAAATAAAAGAAAATAAACATTAAAAACACACATAAACAGAGAAAACAGTTTGACCACAACTTTAAACTAAAAAAAAACTCAATTAACAGTTTACCTTCAACAGTCAAAGGCTGCTCTAAACAAATGGGCTTTTAACTTTGACTTAAAAGAACTCAGACTTTCAGGCCAGACATTAAACAAGATGTTAAACATGATGAGAAGCGGTTTCAGGATGGTTCAGTCTGCAGAGTTGGATGGTCCTGTCCTGCAGGTAGCTTTGATCCTGGTAACTCCTGGAGAACATTGTGTCCTTGATGTTGTCTATCTATCACCCATCCAGCATCTCAAAGTGTACGTCTGACTGCGTCTACAGAAACACTCACTCCTACCTGCTACATTTTCTCAGCGGGTTCTGTTCTGATGCCAAGTGGATCTTTTAGCTCAACCTTCCTTGAGTGATGGATCAGCAGCAGCTGTGCTTTCTTGGAAATCCTGCCCTCTCCTCAGATCTTTTAGTGGTTTGATAAATGGTTACATTGAGTGAATTCTTGCTATCGAGCTGTTTTGATGCAGAGTGATGATTACAGCCTGTATTCAGTCGGTCCTCGTTAAGCTTGTTGAAAAGGCGCCAGCAGCTAAACTTCAGCAAACATTGAGGTTGTTTTTTTGTAACATCAACATTTTTAACAAACACTTTTCATCTGGCTACTCTTTACAGACTCAAAGCAAACACATGAAATTCATGAAATATGGCATTTCTTTCAATCTCAAACTCGACTCATAAAGTGAGGATCTAGCTAACGGGTCCAAGTCAGGATTCATCTGTAGAACTGGTTCTAACAACACAATTTGAATGAACGCAGGTATAAACCACTAAACCTAAACAGTTTTCTGCATTTATTCGGCTGAGATTTGCAACAAAAAGAATTTTTCACACTGACTATAAGTGTCAGTCATTGATAAAAACCATTCAGAGGTTAAAATTTGGACTCAAAACACATATTTATTCCTTTGCAGCATCATTGATATTTATATTTTCATGATTTCTCAGTAAGAAATGCCAGAAATAAACTCAAGTCTTGCACTAACCACAAACTGGGATCCAACTTGACTGGGAATTGGTTCCAAACACATTAACCTGGATGAAAGCTGTCTGGTCTTCCAGCAAGGTGAGTTAGTGACGGTCACCACTGTGTGATAATTTACTGCTGCCGTATCCACACACAGCCGCCCAACGTACAGCCGTCTCTGCAACAGTCCCAGGAGTAATCCATCACGGTGTGTGTAAGGGTGTGTGTGTGTGTGAGACAGTGTTAAATTACTGCTATGGCACATTGAGCCATGGCCATTACTCTAGCAGGTGACACCCATTAAAAGAGGTGGTGACACTGACACACTGAGAGCCAAGAGAGGCAGGAAAAGCTACAGTGATGATGAAGGCATGAAGACACAAAAACTATAGCATGAAGAAAAGATGCAAAGAATTATGGATGAACAGCTTAAAAGAAAAAAGTACATGTGTGACTGATAGGAAAAAGCACAAAGAGAGCAAAAGAAATAAAATCAGACCTACAAGTCTGGTAGATATCATGGATTAGACATGTTAAAGGAAGCAAAAAAACAGCAGTGTTACAGCTCCGACATATCATTTAAACCACATATTTGCACCACTGCTATAACATCAGCACTAATGCTATTGCTGCATTTTACACACTATAAGTCACAGTTTGGCTGGGGGTGCAACTTATACTCTGGAGTGACTTCTGCAAAATTATTAACACATTATTATATCATTTAACACTTATTTTCACACTAAACCGCAAAAGGACGCTCTAGGCTTGTGTTGATCATTTTAACCTTGGCGGTAACTTATAAAGACAACTGAGACGGGCTTAAGAAAAATGGCACCAAAAGGAAACTCATATTCTGCAGATTATAAGATACAGGTAGTAAAATATGCAGCCGAAAACATTATTCGAGCAGGAGAAAGAAAGTTTGGATTTAGTGAGAAACTTGTAAGGGACTGGTGAAAAGCAGAGGTTACTTTTACTGACATGCAGAAAACAAAAAAAAGGTAGAAGAGAAAGCGAAGCGTCTTCTACCGCGGAGATAGCAGAGGTGTTTAAAAGTGACACAGAGGAGGAAGATTTCATAGGACATGTATGGTCTTGGTGTTGGATTTTATCAAATAAATGTCACCCAAAGATGCGACTTATACTCAAGTTTGACTTATATATTTCTTTTCCTTCTTTATTATACATTCTATGGCTGGAGCGATTCATAATCCTGAGCAATTTATAATCCAGAAAATACAGTAAAATAATTCAGTAATAATCACTCAATCTCATTCTAGGCTATTCAGACACTCTGTCTGCACCCCTGAAGATTGATATGGTAAAAAAATACTTTGAACAGATGAAGAGACACACTCTGACCCGGTTTCTAGGTATTACTCTATAACTATTGGATTACTTTAGTTATTGGCTGCATGTAGAGATGGACTGCATGATGCTAGAGAGTCATCCAATGGGAATATCAGTTTTGAGATCTGCAGAATCAACATGGAACATCTCAGATCCATGCCTGGGTCAGTGAGGAAGAAGCTGCAGCAAGGCTGATCTACAGCCTGGGGATGTCCTTCCGACACACGAAAACAGCCTGATTCTACCGCTTTCAGTCTTCTCATAAATTCACCACCACAGTTTTGGACAACTCCTGGCAGTTGCGATGCAAATGTTTGACTGCTGACAAAGGAAACCTTGAACCACATCAACCTTCATGTTTAAACACTAAAAAACATCAGACCTTTACTGGGCTGCATGTTAATCTCACGGGCTGATGATCAGACAGCCTGCAGGACTGCTCCTTTTTCACAGTGAGTGGGCGAGGGACAGACAAATGGGACAAATATGGGGAGAGACAGAAAGAGAGAGAGAGAGAGAGAGAGAGAGAGAGAGAGAGAGAGAGAGAGAGAAAGTCAGGACAAAGGACTAATTAAATCCTGTCACCATTCGGTTTAATCCTCTGAACCAATTAGCTCCTTCAGCCACACTCTGCCGTTTGGTTGCCTTGATTTAGGGAGATGCTACCTTGACCTACATGGAAGTCTCATAAATCCTCAGGTCATTTTGCAAACTCCACTGGATCAAAACTGTGAGCTGAATTTCTTCACATAGTTTCATAATCAATAAGCCCCTGAAAAATGACCAAGTTACCTATTTATGATTAGTTTTGAATACGACAGATTTGAATAACGATAATAATACCTGAACACATCAACCGAGGAAGGTTTGTTTTAATCACTTCAAATTTGAATCGACCCTTTCAACAGAAAAAATGATGTCTTCTTCAAATAAGTATTTTAGTAACGTGCTGGAGGAACCTTTTAATTCATTCATAGCAGATATAAACCATCACTGATTACCTGAATAAAGAAGAAGACCTGCTTCAGTCACGGTCGGCTATTCAAACCATAGTAACCCTTCCCAGTACTCCCAGTTCAGATATTCTCCTTCTAGATTCAATCACTTACTACTGATCATACCTGCAGAGTCAGACTGAATGACCAAAAGGTTCTTGTTCTTATTTTTGACTTTGGATTTCCTTGTTAATCTGATTATTATTATATCTCTCTGTTTTCATTCAAGTTTTATTCACTAGACCCAAATGCTCTCATACTTTAGTGTTTTTTGTATTGCTCAGCCAGCAGGGAGACAGAGAGTAAACTCTTCAGGTCAGGACAATTTCTACATTTTTGTTGATTCTTTTACAAAAGATAAATGTTTCAGTTGTCTTTTAGCTTCAGGAATGAAATAAACTGAGTCAACCTGACAGATAAAACATATAAAAAAATAATCAAACTAAAAAGAAGGAAGTGCTAGAGCTATATGTTCTTTATTGATTATTCATAACTGATTTATGGTGATTAAAAATGTGTTTTTTTATCTAATATTTAGATGTCAGAGATTATATCTGCTCTCTCACAGCTTCAGTTAACAACAATTAGCAGGATTTTACTATGAACATTTTAAACCAGCCCTGGTTGTGTACCTGTTCCACATCTATCTGTACCACTTTCATTACCACTGTTTTAGACAAAAGAAAGAGCTTAATAAGCACCTGGTATCTGTTCAGGGCAAAAATAAAACCCAAACAAAACTATCAGATACAGTTTTGAGCAGTTTTCTTTTGCTCCCTGGTCAATATTAAAAAATTAAAAGTGACTAATGACCAACTCGTAAATAATGTTAATGGGTTTAATGGAAATCGGACCTCTTGAACCCTCCTGATGTCAGAAGAAACAGCAGGCAGAAAAGATCCAGAGAACTCCATTTATTCTTGGAATGACAGGTATTTTTCCTGATTTTTTACTATAGTAATTGTGGAGTTTTACACTTATTGGTTTTCAGGTCGTTACAAGGTGCCTTAAGCTCTTTCTTTTGGTCCAATTCACGGTTGGTTCTGGGGTTCTTTCCTTGTTTTTATTTGCATAATATAACAAGTCACCATTGTACCTTACACCCTGAATAAACATATCATATCATTTAAGAATGTATCTTTTTATGAAGACCCTGAGCAGTATCATCAACCCGTTAATTATCTTATTTTACAAAATTATAACAAAGTCCAAAGAGGTTTGTTGCAAATATGCAAATCATTAAAAGCAAAAGAATAAAACCACAGAGATTAATTAAAAAATGAACATTTTCATAGAAAACCATGTTATGAAGAAATACTTCAATAGATAAAAATAGGAGGTTAAAAATAGGAGAAATGAAGCCGGAGCATTAGAGCGATCATCTAATAATCCTTTAAGCATCAATGAGTGTAAAATGTGGCTAGTTGTCATGAAATATGGAGCAGTTTAATGCACCACCAGCTTTGTTTTACATCTTCAGATTTAATTTTCAGTTTCTTCTACATGAGGAAATCTTAATCCTAGACGAAGAGCTCGCCTCACTTAGCGGCTGTTGCAGGCAGTTTTAGAGGCAGTAAACGTCCGCTTGTTAAGCTCCTGGACAGGAAGAAGGATTTATATTGAACTCTCCTCAGACTCAGGATGGATTTGAGTGTATTTATTCCACCGCTGAACCATGCAGGTAAGAATCACTGCAGCAAACAGAAGACCTGAGCGACCAGATTTTCCTGTAGCCTGAGGTCTGATGGTGCAAACTGCATGTAAGCTTTCTGCAAGTGACTCAGCCCTGCATACGACACAATGTTGAAGAGAAGTTTGGATTTGTCTGTGTTGGGATGCAAAAGAAGATTTGTTTTTTTATCTAAGGAAAAACATCAGAAAAATGTTCCAATAAAGCTGTACAAAGATATAGAAAAAAGAATAGAAGCAAATAATGAAAAAGAAGTTTGCCAACAATGAGACCATCAAAAAACAACCCAAAACGGAAAATAATGATGAATAAATCACAATTTATCTCAGCTCTTTTCCTTTAGCTCTGAATCTGATGAGTTCAGGGGTTCCCCTCACATCCTAGATTTTCTCTGAGTCTGATTTCCTTTAACCAGGGTGTAGCACCCAGCCTGCAGACCCATCTGTCCATCCTTATCTTCCTGGTCTCAGCACCATAACCTATTTATCAAAAATGCAGAGTTTTTTTTTTTATTTTTGCATTAAATAATTATCTCCAAATCACATACAGCAAATCTAACTTGAAACATGTCACCAGTAAAGTCAGGGATGTGACAGACAACCTGAAAACTTATTCAACCAAGAAACAAACTAGCTGAATTTATTCATGGGAAATGTTAAAGCTATCTAATTGAAAACCAATCTCCTATTATTCTCTATTACATATACAATTACTTATTTATAAATGTTTTCACACAGGTCTTTCCACATGCAAGTCCACATAGTATGTGACTGAAAAATGTTTTTGGACAAAAATAATCCCCCCATAACAAGCAAACATTTGACTGTTTTCCTCACTGTCTCTGACTGTGAGGAAGCCTTTCTTAGACTTTAAGTTAGTGAGAGATCCTTGTCTCTAATCAAAATAGGGCTGAACATGGTTATGATCTGTCTTGTTCTCATTTCTTTGCAAAGAAAGAAAGAAATGCCGACTGAGTGAATATCCGTAGATCTCCTTTATTTAACTAGATGTCTATTACTTTTCCAACAATACTATCCACACCACCTGACAGATGAAGACATCATGATTCCACAACAGGAAATTGATGTAGTTCTGGACTCTGGTTCAGCCCATCCAGAACTTAGCCACATCTAAAAAACTTGGCGCCATGAATAAAAATACATATAGGAAGACCATGTTATTGTCACAAGCATGTCTCTCTGTGGGTAAGAGGTTAGCAATGCATTCTAACTTGAGTTTTATATTTTATATTTTTTATGGTCAGCTCAGAAAAAATCAGATGCTATGATGCTTAGAAGTATGAATTGCCCTTAAACATAAATCCATAAGCAGTGTGGGAACAACAAAAAGGCTGTCTGTTGTTTTAAAAAGCTCATGTTGCTTTGTTGTGATCATTGTTTCTGGCCTTGATGGTGAAATCTCTAAACTATATAGATGTGGCGAAAACACAAAACACCAGCAAAGACTAGCCGGCACAATCAGTTTTAAACATATTTATTTAGAGCTAAAATGTCAGAAAATCGGATTATGTGTGACATAAATGACCGCCCCCCCCGCCCCGCCTCTGAAAGGGAGGCAGCATGTTTGGATGTAAAATGAGATGTTTCCTCTGCTGTCTGAGAAGCAGATAACTGCTAGCCTCCAAATTCCTGCCTCTGAGCCGTGAAACAACTCAGCTTGGCAACTTTTAGCATGAATCCACAACACATCAACACATGTTCAGAGAAAGACAAACCCCAGACATCCACACAAAGAAAGACAGGAGAACGTTGCTTCTAAGGAACAGGAGAGGTTTTGATTTACTCCTAAATCTTTATGTCTTACTGGCATGATGTGCTTCACATAAGAATTACATGACAGGACATTAACCGGGATTAGCCTGACAAAAGTGAGACAGGCAGGAAGAGAGACAGCTGTGGGGGAAGAGGAGCCCAACTAAAGCTTCTGCATCGTTCAGCCTGCGCTTTCAACGTTTTATCCACAATCAGCAACCTTGCATCCAAACACACCGTGCCACGACCTGGATATCTGCAGGACAGAGATGGAGAACCAACAAGTGCAGCCTCACTGCTGAATCATCCACCTGTAGCCCCCCACTTCACAGGGCGTGGAAACACTGCAGCACAGCGTCACCTGGTGGACAAATTCACATAATGCAACAGCAGCCCTCTCCCTCAAGCAGTCCGTAGTGCTCTGCTCTTATATCCAAGATTTTATATGAATGCAGGTTGGACCAGCCCCAATTTTGTGTTGATTAGGTATAAAAGAGCAGGAGTGCAGAGCAGAACAGGAGGGATATGACCTTAATATTAGCCCATCGTTTCTGAAAAGTGATAAAAAGGACCAAATCATTGTGTTTAAATGCAACAATTAGACTTTTTTAAATTTACATTTACTCACATATACACTATGAACATTTCAAATCCTTTGGACCTTTGCACATTGTTACAAATCTTTACATAGAGTTTAATCATCTGTGTTTGGATTGATGATGACATAACAGTTGCAGTTTACCTCGAAAAATGTAGGAGGCGGAAAACACGATGAGGAAAGAGCTCTGATCGGAAAGGACCCAAAACAAGCAAAACACCATGGTGGAGGCTTCATCATGCTGTGGGCCCTTCAGTAGGGACAGAAAGGCTATCGGAACCCATCTGGCTTTTACTTCATGTTTGATAAAGACAAGTCTGCTTTTAACTAATTAATTTACTGCACCAATTCTATTGTGTTAGCTTATCTTGGCAATCCAAAATAATAATGTGTAGCACAGCTTTATTCTACACGTTATCAGCCTGGGCTCCCACTGAATCTATTTTGGGAAAGGAGGGATATTTAGCTGAACCTTTTAAGTCAAATGGGTAAACGGGCACCTAGTCTTGAACACTTTCAGCCTGAGTGAAACAATAAGGATTCTCAAAGTTCAGGCTGAAATCCAACATAGGATTTATGGCTAGACCTGAGAACTGATTTGTTGATCCCGGTTTTAGATTTATGTGGGTGAAAAATGAAAGTATACATCTGAAAGCCTCTAAATACAGACGCATGTTCTGAGATTGTTCTGCCACACACCCGTTCAGTCAGCTGCAGCAATTAATCATAGTGACATTTATTAGCATAAATGGTTGCCGGTGGCCATAGTTAACTTTTACTCAGGGAGAGAAACAGGGAGTGGAGAAATGTTATTTTCTAACAAAACAAATTACTAACAAGAGGGAAGAGACAGAGGTGAAAGAGGTGGGGAAACTTATCCAGATGTTTTTACTGCTTTATAAAGGTTTGGGAACACACACAAACTGATGCTGCACATGCTGAGGTGGGGCATCTGTATCTGACCATAGTCTAGTTTCCATCAGAAACCTTCAAAATGTCTGAAATTAATTTGGTCTCCACATTTGACTCTGCTGATAAATGTGGTGCATGAAAAAAAATATTATTCTGTCTTTTACATAGATAAGAAGAACCATTAACCTGTTTCAGTTTAATTTCCTGGAATGAACTGTTAACTGTATAGAAAAAGTCATAATTGTGTCATAAAAGGTCGTTTCAATAAAACTGACATGCTGGGAGAAATTTCCATCAACACTTAAATATTCTCTATGCTTTATATTAGGAACCTAATCTTCAATAGTTTTTTTTTTCAGTATTAAAACACATCAAACGTTTTTTCAACGCATAAACCCAATTTTAATACCATATACAGGCAATTTATGTGTAAAATCAGGAGACAGCAGGTACCAAATTTCTTGTGTCTTTGTGAATTGTGTTCAGTGGTTTATGGGTGGAGAACATACAAAAAAAAAACCTGCACCCCCAAAAGCAATTATTTTACAGCTAAAAACAATTTCAGGCACAGTGTTTGTATCTATTTTCAGCATGAATAAAAATCAGGACCAAAGGCATTGCTGCAATAATGACAATGAAGAGACAGCATGTGAACATATAACACCATAACAAAAGTCGTATAATATTCAAAGGTGTTCTGGGAACTCATCAAGAGATGAATTCAAAAGTCTGTTTAAAGTAAATCTAGCTATTTAGAGTATGGTCTGCTATATATCTATTGCTCCTTCTCTGGCCAATGAGCAAACATGTGAGTTATTTTGGGTCTGTAATGGTTCTGGTATTTGATCTTTCCTATGTACAAGTAGAGCAGGAATTTGGTCCGCATTGCCAGCAGTAAGTCGGACTTTTTCCCAGTGAAAGTTGGAGTCCGACAGGGCTGCCCTCTGTCGCCGGTCCAGTTCATAATCCTTATGGACAGGACTTCTAGCCACAGCTAAGGGGTGGAGGGGTTCCAGTTTTAGGACGAGCAGATCTTGTCCCTGCTTTCTGCAGATGATACAGTCCTGCTGGCTCCCTCCTGCCAAGAACTACAGCATGCACTGGGGCGGTTCACAGGCGATTGTGAAGCAGCTGGGATGACAATCTGTTTCTCCAAGTCTGAGGCCACGGTTCTCGACTGGATAAAGGTGGCTTTTCCCGTTAAGGTTGGAGGAGAGTTCCTGCCTTAAGTGGAGGAGTTCAAGTATCTTGGGGTCCTGTTCACAAGTGAAGGGAGAATGGAGCGGGAGAATGATAGCTGGATTGTTGCAGCTGCTGCTACAATGTAGACGCTGGTCTGTTATGTTGAAAAGAGAGCTGAGTGAAAAGAAGAAGCTTGCGATTTACTGGTCGGTCTACGTTCCTACCCTTACCTATGGTCATGAAATCTGGATCATGACCAAAGGAACGAGATCCTGGATACAAGCGGCTGAAATTAGCTTTCTCCGCAGTGTGGCTGGCACTCCCTTAGAGATATGGCGAGGAGCACAGTCTCTTGGGAGAGGTTTGGAGTAGAGCTGCTTTCTCCTTTACATCGAGAGAAGTCAGCTGAGGTAGCTCGGAGGGATGCCCCCTGGACGGACAGGAAGTATTCCAGGCACGTCCCACCAGGAGGAGGCCCAGGGGACAACCCTGGACACGTTAAAGGGACTATGTCTCTCGGCTGGCATTGAAGAGCCTTGGCTTCCCCCAGTAGAGCTGGAGGAGGTACCAGAGGAGAGGGAAGTCTGGGAGTCTCTGCTGAGACTTGTGGTCCTGGATGAAGCGGGAGACAATGAGACGAGACGAGGATGACTTGCAATTGTCAGTGAATTTCTGTAGATTTGGAATGCTGCTTTTAAACTTTTTTTCTTTTAGGCCTACATAGTACTAATCAAAGCTGAGTGTGGTTGGTGAAACTAAATCAAAATTAATGCAATTAATCAAAGATAAGTTGAGTTTTAACCAGGGGGTTATTCCTTTTACTCCCCCCAACATCCATGCACATGAAGAAAATGCTGCATCATCCGGAAAGTCCCCTGTCCCTCTGGGTTGATCCATTTTTGCCTTCTTGTTTGTCTTTATGTATGTCTTAGTTTCATACGGCTTTCACAGCTCGTACCTCATAACTCAGAGCAGGACTTTTATTGATCAGATGAGACATTAAAACTGCAGAAGGAATGTGTCCTGATTGGAGTGAAACACCAGGAAGTAATCATATCAAAGCCTGTGTCATGCTTCACTGATTCCACTCTGCCAGCTCCAATCATTTTATCTCTATTGTTCCCATTAGGATCCTTTATGTGGTTGGTAGAGGAATGATAATACAAGCTGTAGTGTTGACACTAAATCCTCACAATTTATGTTGACTTACATGCGGAGACTTTTCACAACAGATGTGCTGTAAAGTTCTAGTAAAACCAAGTAGGATCGTAATGGAAGCTGGACCTGACCTGATGCAGAACCTCTGAAAATTATCCACATCCTTTTAACTTATCTTCACCTCGCCAATTTAAACTAAACTTAAATCTGTTTTCCTGGAAAAAATAAACTACAAGACTGGAAGGAAAATTATCCATAACATTCAAATAGCTGCTAAAAGATAAAATCCCCAGAATGTGGCAGCAGGTCTCCTCGGTTTGTCTCCACCACCTTTGAACAACCACAGACTGGAGTTTCTTATTTGTTAAGAAGCTCAAGTTCAGTCAGATGGATAGATAACATCTGTGAACATCTGTTCACAGGTCTTCACAGATTTTTATGCTGGAAGGTGAATCTTCAGCCCAGTCTCTGGTCCTTTTGCAACGTCTAACAGGTTTCCCTTCAGGGCTGTCCTGGATTTAGTTCATCAATCTTCCATCCATGCTGAAAAGCTTTTCTGTCCCATAGCATGATTGCTGCCACCACCATGTGTCTATGTGTCTATAGTTTTACACCACACTCAGGGAACTAAGACTTGGTCTAATCTGGTTGGAGAAAAAGGATTTTATTCAGAGGTGACAAAGTACAGAGAGCTGAATGTAAAGGCAAGGCACACATTAGTATTTACATGGCAAAATAATTGTGCTTTTCTTTTTTAAGTTGATGAATTGTGGAAAAGCTTGACGTGTATGTTAAAAGATAACATAAGGAGGTGGTTTAATGGGTATGAACACGTAACCAGCAAGGAGTCCACTTGCCTTCCAAGCATGATGAATTGTTGTGAGATTTGTGAATTCACAAACTCACCAAAAGCTAACAGATGCATTGGCCTCAATACAGAAATGTTTCAAACCAATCAAATTCAGTGACATGTATGTATATCAGCCAGAAGCGGATGGGTGAAGGAAAACAAACATGGCTGCACCTGTGGACATACTTGTAGACTCCACTATTCAGTCTATTTTAGCTAGGAATTTTAGCTAGAAAACTCTCTATTTCTTTTGGGAAAAAACGAGCAAAAACACATGTTATGTGCCTTTGTGGATGGAAAGATGTTTGCAACGATTTGACTTATCAGTTAACTCTGGATGAAGCGGGAGACAACAACTACGAGTACTTGCTGATTTACCCATTCGGCTTAAAGAATTGTATTGAATGACCCTCCCTTAAGCAAACACTTTCTATAGGAGCCTTTCCAGATGGATGCTGTGTAGAATTAAAATTGAACAACGCGTATCAATGTGGCTTATGTCAGGTTAACTCCACACGCCCAGCCTGACAACAGCTATTTGTTGTTATAATGCCACAGAGACTGTTCTCCAGGTTAACTTCCACAGCCTAATTAGACTAATTTAACTAGACTGGATTCACTGAAGGAGTGTCAGCATGTGGACTGACTGGTTGCTAATGAAAGATTTAGATCAGGAAGCCCTGAAGACGGTGAATGAATGGGACGTCTATGCTCAAATGAAGGTCTCTCTGTGTCATCTGACAGGAACAGGAAGTGGACAGGAAGCTTTTGACAGGTGGAGGTAAGCTTTAGGGCTGACAGGCGGTTTAGTGAACAACCCACAAGGGACTGGTGGGGTTAGTTAGTGTGTCTGTGTGCGCGTGCAGGACTCCAGGGGCTAATCCTGAGTCGGACCTCTTACTGTGCGGCTCGTGGAGGGATGTGGCAACTGGCCAAGTCACACAGACTGAGGAACCCGACCAGTATTCCAGATTTTTTCCCTCTCCCCTCTGGACTGTCACACACATGATTAACTATGTATGTGTGTGCGTCGATCCCCCTGTATAGGACTATCAATCTGCATCAAGTGAATGTGGAAAACCTGTGACCTGACGAATTTATCTTCCACTGGAGCATGAAGTCGTCAGTTCTACAAAATACGCTTCGATGCAAAGAATCAGCCTGTAAAATCAATTAGGTTCATGTTTGGAACCACAGATGGCTTTAACACCTTTCCTTCAGGTAATATGCAGCTCTGTCAGCCTGACCTTCATAAAACTGCATAGAGCTAAAAGCTTAAGCCTGCATGAAGATCCTGCTGTGATTAGACAGAGAGCCAAGGAAAGCTGAGAAAGTTTGAAAATGTAAAATACATTTTTAAAACTGCTGTGGAGCTTGTTTGTCTCTCTAAATAAATGATAGGTAGACTTTAAAGTAAATGAAACAAAATTTGACTTTTTTAGTGACACTGATTCCATAGAATATTGTTCCGCCAAGATTTAATCAGCTTAATTCATCTGATATAACTAGTGAAATAAATCTCTTCAGACTGACTCCAGATAGATTTTGAGGCTGATTTATTTATGTTTATAAAAATATTGTAGGTTTACATCAGCAAATCATATATTAGTTACTTGTATTTCCAGCCACAACATTAAAAAAAAGTTTTATTTTCATTTCAAGCAACAAAACCGGTTTCTCCTCAGTTAAATAGATTTTTAAAATGATTTATAGCAGAGAAGGCTTGGTTTGATGTGAAGATTTTTACATCCTCCAATAAATCAGCTGTTAATCATTAAGTTAAGTTAAATAAAGGCTAAAAAAAATCACATTTAACGGAGAAAGTCCCACCAAAGTCTGGAAGCTGTTTTTATTGGGGAGAAAACTGCTGCTTTTATTTTTATCAATTAAAATTCCCGAAAATGTAAAATGTTCCTATTTAACAGGCATTAATATCTGCCTTTCAGAGATGATTTATGATGTGAGATCATTTCGTTTTCACACCAGTTGGCAGGAGTCCCCTCATTTCTATGAGTGGAGGAATTCTCATTGACGTTTACGGTAAGAAAATCAACGCTGAACATTTCCAAACTGGCAAACATACAATCAGACACAGTAAAAATGTTATTAAACTAAATCGCATTGCCTTCATCTCTAGGTTTTGTCATAAAATCTCAATAGTGTCAGTTATAGGCGTGGGTTTCCATGGTAAACTTTAAAAACAAGGTTTAATAATTTTCATATATTGCTAAACTAGTAGCTATAGCCCTTCCTTACTTTTCTATAAATATGTTCTTTACTTTTCAATACAAACTGGTCTTTTCTCCTTTTCTCTACACTACTGACTGGAGGGATTAGTTTCTGCATGGATTGATAGAAAGCATTCATTGTCTCCTGATGAATCAGAACAGAACTGCAAAGAACATTTTAGGCTGAAAATCTTCCAGTTGAAATGGAGCAGGAATACACTCAGAAACAGTCAAAAAGTTTACTAATCAGACTTCTTCTAACACTTCAAATCTGGACCTTGTTTGGCCGCCTGTTATTACATCGTTTCCTCTTAAACCTGGCAGCAGATGAATACGTCCCAATCAGTGGTCCAAACATCCAAACAATCTTTATTACTGTGAATTCATGAGCCTATGAGGAAATTCAAAGTAATTGTCCTCTCTCTGTTACTAACTCTGATGGTCTTTATCTCTCTATGCCAGGAGCAAAAGGCTTATCACTTCCTCCATTTTTCTTTATTTTTGTTTCCTCCTCCGAGTTCAAAGCGTCACTGCTCTGCACCGCCGAGCCTATCCGATCTGATCCGATCCCACATAACCCAACACCAGCCATCCATAAAACCTGCTCGCTGCAGCCCAAAAACACCGCCTGACTCTTTGGTTCTGTTTCAACGCACATTTTTTCCCATTTCACCGTTGGCTCCTTTATTCTTCTTTCCACTGTTATTAAAACACATTTAGAAAGTAAAATAAATGCACCTTTGAATGAAATCTGCTATTAGGTTGCTGAAAGGTGCGTCTTCTTCTGTGTTGTTTCTGTAACTGAAGTTCATCTCTCTGTCAGTGATTAATGCATCCATATGAGTAACTGGAGCTAATGTGAAAATCCATTATAGATACAGTGCCGTCGAACGATGATGGATGGACATCATCACCTTGGGGAGATCTGTTGAAAATGTAAATAATTTCTGTTCTACCGCGGCTCATTAAAGACAGACAGCACTGGTTCATCATGGCCAGGCAGAAACACTCGTTTTAAGGCCACACTGTCATTTCAGAAGCTCTGGTATCAACAGGATGACTTCATTATCCTCAACACAACAGTCACTATTATCATTATTATTATATATCTAATATTACAGTGAGAACAAAAATAATTGGATTTAAGACCTTATTAGTTCACATGCGGGTGAATTATTGGGATTTTATCAGTCAAACCAACTTAAACCAGGGGATAACAGAGAGAGAAATAAAGAAAAATGGTTTTCAATATTTTAGTGTACAGGTTAGTATCTGAAAGTGTTGTGCTCATACGAGACAGAACTCTGTAGAGGCTCCTCTGGCTTTGGGTCTTTTAGCTCGTGTCCACCAGCTTCAAACATCTCCAGACTGAAATGTTCTGGTCAAACAAGCTCTGTCAATTTGAAGGAAGAGCTTCCATTAACATTAGTTTCACGTAACCTCACTTACATTTAGGTCTGGTCTCTGACAGGCTCCATCCTGCAGAGAAATATCTACTGGTCTGCTGCCATCAACACCTTTGTTTAGATGTTGGAGCTAGGGCTGTGTTTCACTGTTGTCCTGTTTCTCTTACTGTGACTAACTGGATGTGCTCTCTTTTATCCTCTGACATGGGAGTTGGCTCAGAGCTTGTCTGCCTGGCTGTATCTTTCCTGGACGGAGCACCTGTGGAGCTGGATGACAGTTACCTTTTATATCTCCATTTTTTTCTGTATGTCTGTTCTGTTAAAAGGGAGTTTTTCCTCTCCACTGTCGCTACATGCATACTTGGTGTGAGGGATTGCTGTCAAGTCAATGATTTGATGCAATCAGCTGGTTTTTCTTTGATAGAAAAGTTTTAACCAATCTGTGTAATTAGATTGATTCATCTCTGTAAAGTGCTTTGAGATGACATGTGTTGTGAATTGGCGCTATATAAAAAACCTGAACTGAATTGAAACTAATCTGTGAATCTGCTCTGATCTAAAGCATCCATTGCTTCTCTGGATGGATGTTTAAGGTGGTTTTCCTACTGGTGAACCTTCATCCCAGCCTCAGGTCTTCTGTAGCGTCTAACAGGTTCCCTTCCAAGATTGTTCTGCGTTCAGCTTCTTCCATCTTCCAATTAACTTTAACCAGTTACCCTGTCCTACAGCATGATGCTGTAAGCACCGAGTTTCACTGTGAGGATGGTGTGGAGGGCTGCTCTAAAAACATTTATAACCCCAATAATGATACATTTTTGCACTGTCGTGTTTTTTGCACTATTTCTCACAGACTGTGACTTCTTCACATTAAAAGCACCTATTCCACTGTAAAGGCTCTCTTTACGGAACAACATTGCTGAGGTCATCACTACAGTTGATGACTGTGTATGACTCGATCTGTTGTGTACTGCGCTGTATGATTTATCAGCAAAAACTAGGCATATTAATTTCTGCCTACGCAAACAAACTGAACTAAAAATGTGACTGATGAACATTTAAAGGGAAATAAAGTGCAGATAGTAGAAAAACAAACCAAAATGATTGTGAGATGGAGGGAGAAAGGAGAGAAAAAAGACATAGAGTCTGTAGATCGAGAATTGAAATGATAAATCCAAATAATAAAGCAACCATACAATCAGAGCGAAGACAAATAGAAACCTCCAAAAATCTAAGAGCAGAATAAAAATATCCTTTTTTGTCACCAATTTGCAATGAAAGGATAGTTCTGAGATTCACTCAAGACAATGAAATATGAAAAGAAGAACAGCAAAAATCAGAAACTTAAGATAGACTGTTTAAAGCAAAGGAAAACCCACTTCTTAGAAAAGAAATACTGAGCAGTTCTTAAACATGTCAGACTGAGATCAAATGTTCAAGATAAAAAGAAACCAACAGCCTTTGCTGAAAACCAGTGTGAGTAGAATGCTTGGAGAGACTTTACCCAGTGTTTACCTGCAACATGTATGGAGCAGGTAAACACTGGGAAAGAAAAAAACAATATTCAAAGTTAACATCTCAGATGGTCAAAACAGAAGAATAAGAGATCAGCTGACCAGGAGAGAAGAAGTGTCATGTAGAGATGTGTAGATAGGCAGGGTAAGGGCAGGATATTAGGACTTTTAAAATTTTAAATTGATTAAAAATTGGATCCTATATGTACAGCCTGGGCAGTGGGATAAAACAGGGGCAATGGGGTCAAATATTGCAGCGTAATTTCATACCCCCTAAAGGTGAAAGAAGCAGGAATCACTGACTGCTTTGTAAAGTCTGTTAGAATCATCCAGCTGAGTGGAGCTAAAGGTTGATATTAAAAACCTCCATGGAAGAACAGTAAAAAATCAAAAACAAAAAACAACTGGCTTTAACAGTTGATCACGTATTATGTTCAAACTTTAGTTTAACAGCCACTTTGGCCCTGGGTTTGTAACTGTCGGTCTGATATGCAAAGCCCCTGAGGAGCCAAGTAGCTAACAAAAAATACTTGGTGGGTAGAGTACCCAGAAATTTTACTCAAGTAAAAGATGAAGGTAGTCGCTTGTGATTTAATGTTTGAATTCATGTAATCAGACAGAGTAAGGTCCAGATTCTGGTGTGTAAAAGCAATTAAATAAAGTAAAAAATAAACAACAAGTAAATAGCATGATTACAAAATAAGAAAAAAATAGACAGAAGAAATACTTTTCCAACTCATTTATTTAGTCATTTATCTTTAACAATAACCTACCAAAGCATTCCCAACAGTAGGTTATTTATATTTGTCAAGAAAATATTATAAACTTCTAGCAGCTATGTGTTGTTTACTGTATTTTCCCCTGATCTCTAAATAGCTAAAGTTACTCATGGTGGAGTAACCAGAGAATCCAATCAAATAAGAGTAGATACTTAAAAAATAGTAGTTAAGCAAAACTACTGTAAAATACAAAAAAATTTACTTAAGTAAATGTAAACGAGTAAAGGTTAGACGGCTGATAACGGAAGTTCAAATGCTTATTTCTGGGTTCTGCCCCATTGGATATGGCCTAAATATTTTAGTGACAAACCAAGTCTAACAGAAAACACTATTGATGTTTATGAAAGTATATTTTTCCAGGAAAAACAGAGGCGGTATGTCAGAATTTGCAACTGCCATTTGTTGAAGAGATTTGTTCTTTGGCTTCTCTTTGTTTAAAACTTCTATGTCTTGATTGTTGGGAGACATTGCTAGGATTTATAGCATCTCGGCTATCGCCTGATATCCATTTTCTCAATTTAGCAAATAGTTTTAAAGCAGTAGAATGATAAATGTGACGAGTTAGTCAACACAAAGGTATTTGATATAAAGCTTGATATATTTATTTAAATGTCATGCCAGCTGTTTTTTGGGAATATATATATATCACACTAACTTGCTAACTCCTTTAAATGTCAAGGAGTTCTTAGAAAAAAGCAAAAATGAAAATCCTTTCAACTACAGCCTCTTACTTCTACAGTAGTAACATTATAATTAGAACCAATGAGACTAAAATACGTCCTTGAATCCAGTTTAGATATTAATCGATTGCACAGACTGCTAAAATCAAATTCAATTGGGGATTAAACATTTGTTCCACAGCCATTAAATCCTTCTGACATTTTTTCTCTCCTCCAAGGTAACTAAAGTTCTAAACTGAGCAAAAACAGAAGGAAAACATTTTAATTAGAGCATAGAGGTGCAGTTAGTGGGTAATCTGAGATTTATTTAGAGATTTCACAACATCGAACAGCCCATGGTTTCTAATTAACACCACGGCAGGAGATACTGAAGAGGTGACCCAGCACTGAGTAAAGTAACAGCAACATAAAACACTGAGCAGCAATCAGCAGTTATCTGCTGTTTAATGCATTTGAATCTTGACTTCTTGATGTCAAATCAGGCTATAAATAGTATATATGTGAACAGTTTATAGGCCACTTGGATTCATTTTTCAACTTTCAGAAAAGTTGCAAGATTAATGATCCATTTTTTTGCCATCACAGCAAGAGGCTAGCAGAAGAGCATGTCTTACAATGCTTTAACAGGCCGGAGGTGTAAAAAAGAAAAAGAAAAGCTACAGTGATGGGTTGCTATCTCCTAAAGATGAAAGAGCACTCTTTCCACTAGGAGTGTTTTTTATTGCTGGATCTTTACTATCTGATCTCAGCTCAGGGCTGAAACAAGATGGCCATGTTAACCTAAAATCTGCTCTGTTTGTGTGAACTATCCCTGTCTATGTGCCACGCGTTTAAATGCATTACACACATGTGCATGCTGCCTTCGTTGTCTTCGGTGGCGGGTGGGGGGTGCATGTTGTTCCAGCAGCCTGTAGGTCTCAGCCCCATAAATCACATCCATCACTGGTAAGTGTCGCGGTAGGCGTGCACACGAGGATCTCTTAAATCTGGAGCCAACACCTGTTACCAATCACCATCAATGAGCGGAGATGTGTTCACCTTTTTTCTACACACACATCTGTACGCAGGGTCCGAACGCAGGAGAACAAAGCGGATACTTTAGAGGACGTTAGTCTGACAGTCTGAAGGAGAAGGTGGAGTAACAGCAAGAGGAGATGAAGGAGCATCATAAGGAAGAAGTCAGAGACAGACAGGTGAGCCATGGAGACGGACAGTGCTGGATTTTCATTGTTATGCTGAGAAAACTATGAACCCTCACTGTCGAAGGAGGAAAATCATCAACCAGTTTTTAGGATCTGCAAAGTGAAATGAGTCGTTAAGCTGCACAATAAATCAATCATCATATCAACATCAGTGTTTGCAGAATGAATAATGAATGCATTATTATTTTAATGGCAAAGAGACTGAGGCTGAAGCAGAGAGGTGGACAACGTGCTAAAAGTTAAAACTACAGGCTTAAACACAATCTATGTTATCATTTTTCAGCAGAAATAATTCTTCCAGATATCTTGTTCCAACCAGAGCTCCTGTTCACCTCTTCTCTCTCCACCAGATCCGATTCTCATTCGTTATTTAAAAAGAGACGATGGATACTAAAGAATGTTAATATATAAATATGCAAGATTATAGCCAGGGCTAATTTCCACCTTTACACCCCCATCTGATAGCAGCTCTGTAGCCAACTTTCGTTCCCTGGGTAACCGGTATCCTCCCCCATCTTTCATCTCTTTCCCACCTTAGTCAACATGTGTGAGTCATTGTTAGCCTTTATTATCTTTTCTAAAAGCCAAGAAAGTTAAATCTTAATGGTTGATCGCCGTGACTGTAATTGGAAGCAGAGATGTTAAGACATGAGGACAGGATGGGAGGTAAACAAAGGGAAGTTTGCCAAGATCAGATTAAAAATTAGGATCTCAAACATGTTTGGTTTCTTCATCTGAATGTGTCCTTATTAGGACTCAGAGGGATTTTAAACCTGACGTGTCCTAATGCTTATTGTTATGTAGTAAGTAACCCTTCAGATCATTAATGATCTTCTTAAGAAACAAATAAATGCAGAGCTGGTGCTTGTAGTTTCTCTCCGATGGAGTCTTGAGTACTTGGCAGGCTGAATGAATGCAATTTTTCCAACACTTTAAAACAAAAAAATGTGAATGTTTGAGCATATTTTTGGTTGTGAACGCCTACAGTCTTTGTGGAACATCTACCTCTATGTTTTAAAATGATCCGTTAAGCAG